>VDFB02254175.1:0-29524 GCA_007258455.2 Sequoia sempervirens | reverse complement strand
TCTTTGGTTGTGTAGCATACTCCTTGATACCTCAAGAGTTGAGAAAGAAGTTAGATGATAGAGGAGAGAAGTGTATATTTGTGGGATATAGTGAACAATCCAAGGCATACAAGCTATACAATCCTATCACAAAGAAGCTGATAATAAGTCATGATGTTGAGTTTGTTGAAGAAGAAGCATGGGATGGCAGCATAGACAAAACAACTACAATTGCAGCTAGTGTTCCACAAGAAAATGAAGAAAATGAAACTCAAGTTCTGCCTACTACACAAGCAAATGTTCCTACAACACCTTCTAGGGCACCTACCACTCCAAATCCAATTACTCCAGCAAGTAATAACAGCAGTGAGTGCTCTAATCCAACACTTGCATCACTAAGATCAAGGTCTATAAATACTTCAAAGAAGACACGAAGTCTAAGGGAGATATATGATGAAATACAAGAGGCTGAAAATGATGATTTATGCTCTAATTTTGCATTCTTAACACAAGCTGATCCGATTTATTTTGAAGATGCAATTAAGGATGACAATTGGATTGCAGCCATGGATGATGAGATTCAATCAATTGAAAAAAATCAAACTTGGGATCTAGTAGAGCTTCCTAAAGGCAAGGATGTGATTGGAGTTAAGTGGATTTACAAGACAAAGTATAACGCTGATGGAAAAGTAGAGAAACACAAGGCAAGACTTGTAGCTAAAGACTTCACACAACAACCGGGCATAGACTACAATGAAACATTTGCACCCGTGGCAAGATTGGATACCATTAGAATGGTCTTATCTATAGCAGCTCAAAACAATTGGAAGGTTTACCAAATGGATGTTAAATCAGCATTTTTGAATGGCATTTTAGAAGAAGAAGTGTATATAAAACAGCCACCTGGTTATGAAGTTTTGGGAGAAGAACATAAAGTATACAAACTGAAAAAGGCACTATATGGTTTGAAACAAGCCCCTGGAGCTTGGTACAGCAGGATAGATTCTTATTTTTTGAACAATGGGTTTAACAAGTGTGGCAATGAACCAACTTTGTATGTCAAAGTGAATGATGAAGGAGAAATCTTGATAGTGTGCTTGTATGTAGATAATTTGATATTCACAGGTAACATGTCAACTAACTCATTCAAGGCAGCCATGGAAAGAGAATTTGATATGACTGATTTGGGGCTCATGAGATATTTTCTTGGTATAGAGGTAAGTCAAAATGACCAAGGCATTTTTATTTGTCAAAGCAAGTATGCTAATGATTTGTTGAAGAGATTTAAGATGACAAATGTAAATCCAATTCCTACACCTGTTGCATTGGGTTTAAAACTTAGCAAGGATGACAAAAGTCCTAGTGTTGATGCAACTTTATTTAAAAGATTAGTTGGCAGCCTCATGTATCTAACCACCACAAGACCGGATATCATGTATGGGGTGAGTCTTATTTCTAGATTCATGGACACACCAAAAGAATCACATTGGAAAGCTGGAAAAAGAATTTTAAGATATATCGCTGGAACAAAGAGCTTTGGGATTTTGTATACATCTTTAGATGACTACAAGCTGATCAAATATACAGATAGTGATTGGGGAGGTAGCATGGATGACAGAAAAAGCACTTCGGGGTATATATTTTATCTAGGATCGGGAGCTATCGCTTGGGCATCAAAAAAACAACCAATTGTGACACTCTCATCAGCTGAAGCAGAATATGTTGTAGCCACATCAGCAGCTTGCCAAGCAGTATGAATGAGAAGGGTGCTTTCATATTTGAGGCATCCACAAGAAGAACCATCAAAAAAAATTTGTGATAATAATTCTACAATTGCTTTATCTAAAAATCATGTTTTTCATAAACGGAGCAAGCATATTGATACACGGTATCATTTTATTCTTGAATTGGTGAACAATGGTGACATACATCTTCAATTTTGCAGGTCCGAAGAACAACTGGCAGATATCTTTACAAAGCCACTTTCAAAGAATATTTTTGAGCATCTCTGAGAAGCACTTGGTATTGTAGACATACATGGCAGTGAAGATTAAGGGGGAGTGTTGGTGACGTGGAATTTTTGTTGTACACATTTTAATCTTCCCTGCCACTGTTGCATATCTACCATATCTACCGCATTTACTCCATCATTCCTCCCGCTTCTATCTACCTTCTTCTATCTCCTTCTCCGATGCATCTAGACACTTCTCTTAGCATATTCTGGAAGCTTCCCCTGTAGCTGAGCAAAAAGACTATGTTTTGTAAAATGAAGGATGTAATACTCTGTTTTGAGTAGAAGAATGTGTGGGCATAAAGAGCATTGGCAGCTCTCTATTTTTCATAAGGAAATAATATAAATCTGTATGTTGTTTCTAATATTAACTGTGTTTTTTATAATGCTCTATGCTGAATGCTGCATTTACTCTTTCTCAGTTGAAAACCCTGTTTAGTTTGTCTCTGTATTTTTATCCAGCACAATTTGCTACTATATTGAAATGCCACCATCAATCAACTCCTTTGTAGGAGTAACGTATCAACCCATGATGCATTGTAAAATTTCTTAGCCCCTTTATCAAAGCACTTTCTTACAGTTTCTTCATGAAAAGAAGGCCTTGTGTAGATAAAAGACCTTTCTCAGCACTTGTAGAACGATGTGCAACTCCATAGTATATCCTTCCCAAAGTCTTATTTTCCTCAACAAATTCTATGGTGGCTTATCCCTTGCACAAATCGTGAGTTGGTCAAGCTACCAACCCTATTTTTCAATTAAAGTGAGTTCAATGTTTTGTAGGGGATAGGGATTATGACACCGCCTGCGGAAAAAGGCTGCGAGGAATCCAAGCACAGAATCCGTAAGAAGATGTTGCTCAGATGGCTAAGTAGATGACTTCCTACGTGGGGCATGAGTCTACAAGTGTGCAAAAGTAGGCACACAGAGAGTCATATGAAGAATGCTAGAGAAACGGCATAAGGAGCAACATCATCCATGACACATACTTCACATTCCTTTAAAATTTGAGAAACTCCAGTGCCATGAATCGTATAATACACACACCCCCACAAGCATTGGCATTGATGTTGTCATACCCCAAAGGCATCCAACAGCAACACCCTTGTTCATGAGTTTCTTTTAATTCTTTGCCTCCCTTATGCTAAGATGTATGGGATATGGATGTGTGTAGAACTCTAGGAAGGCGATCGATCAATCCTTAAGTTTTGGTACTTTTCATAGATCTGTAATGTGATAAGATTGTTTACATATATTCAGAGCAACCAATAGAATGTTGGTTGTCTTATGGCTTGTCCACCAATTCTAATGAGTCAATCATGAGTCTTTGAGAGACTGATATTCATCCATACCCCCAAAGACTTCACCACAATAGACGAAATTGCCTCATTTTGGGAGTGCTTGAACACTTACAAGATATCAATGGTTCCAAACCCACTTAGTGTATCTCCATGCTACAGGTAATTAGTTTTAATTTTCATGCGGAGAAAACATGCAGGAAAGTTGTCGAGCAACACCGCTAAAATAGACAACGGTCCTGCTGATGCTTAAGAGCCCATATTATTTTTAAGTTTGGGGGCAATGCTATCAAATGCTAAAGGTTCTTGAAATGCCTTCATGGATAATATCGTCATTTTGCAGCGACTAAGGTGATGTTGATATAAATTCCTACTTAACAAATTTGATAAATCTTGTGGTTACCTTTTGCAACATTGATGCTCGCAAGCAATGTGTTCGCAGCAAGGCACTTGTAAATCACTTGTATGGCATGAGCAGGATCTAGAAATCTTGTCACTCAACTAGTTATCCTAATTTTGTAACGTCTTTACCTTGCAACAAGGAACTTGTTAAACCAGTGAATGACACAAGTCTTCTTGGTGTGTTGCTTTAAACAAGTATGTTCACCACTTACAGGTATGAGGTGTGAAAACACTATGGTATATTGGCTAGTGGCCTCCACTAGGAAACAGCTCTAATGAAAGAGAACGAGTGATGCAGGGAAACGATGTGGAACCGTTGTGGGGAAAGGTCATTTGAGTGGCGTAAAGAGAATAGCCTCCTGCACTGTAAACCTCGCAAAGCATACGAGCATGTGGAAAGAGGAGCTTGGGAAGTTGGGTAGTAAACGTTGTTTTGCAGAGAAATTGTGCAGGAATGTCGTTCAAGATTGTCGTTTTGGGAATGGTCAAGTGGACAACGGCTTCTACCTAGCTAAAGCCCACAAAATGATATGCGGAAAAGAGGGTGTGGGTGGTGGTGATGGAAATGTCAAAAGGAAACAGTGCTATAGGGACAGAAGTCTGCATGATGGCTTCTATGAAAGCAATCCCCACAAAGCTCAAACTCGCAATTGCATAAGCATTTTCTTTACATTAGTTTTTCCACAAAATTTTCAATATCTTTAACATTTGAACACTGTTTGAATCTTTGTGGGAGGCGTAGGTGCAAGGTGGGAATTTATTTAAATGTCATGAAACAACACTATTTGGGTGATATGAAGAACGGTGGCTTCCACACATGCATCACCAACAATGGGAAAAACCCTAAAAAGCATCAAAGGCATTGTCATAGGCATCATGATCATCAAACTTGTTAATTTCAAAATGCAGAAGATTTAAATGCAAAAGTCAAAGGGTTCGTCGCCCAGACACCATCGATGGAGGCAATGAGAAAAGATTCTGCTTCGAAAAGGTGCACACCAAAGGCCGTAAGGAACAGAAAAATGGGAATGTCGACCTGCTAAGGGAGACCCATAGATGAGAGCCCACGAGGGGTGATGGACGCGGCAGCCACAGGTGGACAGAAACCCGCAATGCAAGCTCTGCAAAAGCTAAAAACTTGGTGAAATTTAATGGATAGGTGAATATGGCCTAGATGCTTTTGATCATTTTAATGCATGTGACCAACTTAGGCTCAAGAACAGGGGTCAAACAACCAAGGAAAATTCCAACCAACAGGAGCAAGGGAAAAAGTGGAAAAAAAGGGGGTTAAGGCAGGGCATGTGTGCAATATATGCACAACATAATTATTCATAACCATAACTATTTAACTAAATTTAATATATCTAAATCAACATTATGCAAATTCTCCATCTCTTAAAAGTGATTTACAAGAATTCATAGATGAAATATAGTATTTTTAACAAGTATTGAATCTACCTCTAAATCATCATAATTAATACACCCTATTAAGTTTATCATTTCATATCACACTTCATAATCAAGTGATGATAAAATACTTACTCTATTTGTTAATATATCTAGCTTAGTATAAGAACAATTAATTTACATTTGACATATATGGTTGGATTATTTATAAGTAAACTAACTTATAAAACACATTTCCATCTATGAATTCTTGTAGATCATTACTCTTAAGGTACGAAAATTCACATCTTATCTTTGGATTCATGGATATCCCTCTACAACTACTATGCGCAATGTTTATGAATGTAAGAAATAATGTTATAATAATCACATATTTTTGGTGGAAATAGGTGTTTTACCTATCTAGGTCATATTTACATTTTAAGTCCACTTATGTCCTAGGAGGGAATCTTTCTAGTTAAGCATTGGTTGTCACTTATCTATTTGGTTTTTATTTAATGTGTGTGTCCTAAGTCATTTAATGTTGGCTCATGTCATTTAATTATGATAGTCATTTAATGCTAGTACATCATCACACCTTGCCTATATAAGCAAGGCATCATATGTACATTGGAACAAAAACTATTTAATGTGGTTGTCAATATATTCAATATGGAAATCTTGCATCCATAATCATAGCATAATATTTCTACCATTTCTTTCTTATGGAATTTATTATTGTCTTGCAGGTGATCCTAGAGTGTTGAGGAGTTCACCATAAACTCCTACATGGTATCAGAGCTTTAGTGCTACAAAAATCTTCCCAAATATGAGGGACCAATTTTGGCATGAAATTTTTGATGGGTGCAATTGGGGGTTTTGTGGACCTTACCATTGAATCCATGGTGTCAGATAAATTTAGGTTTTCCTTTCATTTCATAAAATTTCATTATGTTTTGATTGATCTACAAGGGTTTGAAGAAGGGTTTCAGTTGCCAAATTTGGGGGCTAGCTAATTTTTCAGAGCACTGTGGATCAAAAATGACCCCACCATTATGTTTGAAAGGCTCAAGAACCTAATTATCAACTATCAATTCATCAAATTTTAACATTTTTATTTGAGACATAAGGGAAAAAAATAGGCATATAGTTGTACAGATCTATACTTGGTCGTATCGTACGGCGATCATACCGTATGTAGTCTATAGAGTTGTTTGTATTGTGGCAAGGAATATTCTTGGCATCTTCATCAAATTCAGGTATTTGATTGGGCAGTCATACATTGTGTGTGTCACCCTAGCGTAAGACTACTATCGAGTCATCCTCTACGAGTCCATCATACTTTTGTCATTGTAATTGTTGTGGTACAAAGGCATTTAAATTCTAAAAGTTTTAATTTAAACTATGGTTTAAATATTTTAAAGTTTCAATAGATTTTTAATTTAACCACCAACAATTTTTTTAGCAGAAAGTTCCAAGGGCTTTAGTACCCTGGGCCCACCTTAGCAAGGGGCTATACCCTAAGCAGAGTGGCCTATTACCTACCACCCCCAAATGCCTTGCCCTAGTGGAACCACCACTAGGAGCGGCGATTAATATTTTTTAAAAACCTTTATATATATTGCAGGTCACATGGCAAACCGAGGGCTTAAGCCCAAGGGGCCAATTTTTACCCTCGGAGGTCATAATAGGCCATTTTTTCAAATGACCATAACTTGCAATCTAAGAGGCAAAAATTTTCAAACAAGATATCATTGAAAAGTTAGCTTCACCAATTTTGTAGTGGTACAAGTTATTTTTGAAATTTTGATATTTTGTAGCATTTATTACTATTTAAAGTCATTTCTTCATTTTTGGCTCCTGAGCTCATAACTTTTTTTGTATCATCTCTTATTTTTGTGATTCTTATGGTGTTGGAAAGGTAGTGAGGAGATTCATTATGCTATCCATGCATTTTTTCCTATATCTATCCTAGGTATATCATTATTTCATCTTTCCCCCAGTGGGTGTCCTAGAGATTACTTTGATATTTTTACAATTGAGAGGGTGCAATTTTGATCTTTGCATTTCATTTCAGTATTAGAACAATGTTTTGTGTCCTATTGCTTCATTCAGATTCTAGAATTACACCATATCGAGAGTATTCTATTGTTCCTTAGCATCAAGTATATTATTGTTTTATCATGATTCTGACTTGAGTCCTTGAGTGACTCTAATATGGTTTCTAGCATTAGAATTATCTTTCCTTTGCTCACCTAATTAAGGATTCTTGTGTTACTCCACTAGTGTGCTTCCAATGTTTCTTTGTAGTAAGTTATCTCATTAAGGGGGGTGAATGTTCTCTTCTTTGTCTCTCTTATGGGGGGTCCTTTTCCTTGAATGGGGTTTTGTCTTCTCATTTTTCATGGAGAACATTATTGTATTTTATCTCTTTTGGGGAGGAGTTTTGTCCCACTGGGTTTTCTCCTTTTCTCTATTTGTGAGAGATTTCATTTGCATATGTACATAGATACCTAACATAGCCTCATAGTCAGGACCCATCTTTGTGTCATTTGCATAATAGTACTCCCTAAGTTGTACTTAAGGTGGGGTGTTGGTGTAAATAGGTGTTTTACCTATCTAGGTTCCATTTACATGTAAAGTCTACTTAGGTCCTAGGAGGGAATATTTCTAGTTAAGCATTAGTTATCACTTATCTATTTGGCTTTTATTTAATGCTTGTGTCCTACGTCATTTAATGTTAGCTCATGTCATTTAATTATGAATAGTCATTTAATGTTGGTACATCATCACACCTTTCCTATATAAGCAAGGCATCATATGTACATTAGAACACCAACTATTTAATATAATTTTTAATATATTCAATCTATAAATCTTGCATCCATAATAATAGCATGATAGTTATATAATTTCTCTCCTTTGGAAGCTATTGTTGTCTTGCAGGTGATCCTAGGTGTTGTGGAGTTCACCAAAAACTCTTACGCATACCAATATCTAGGCATTCATAAAAGATAAATTAATTTCTAGAAGACTTAATCCTAGACTAACGTCACACAATCCTTTGTAATAGTGTGTGTGTGTGTGTATATATATTGTAGTGTAGGAATTTTTATACCTTTACAATTTTGCACTATGTTTGAGTCTTAATTAATTGGACTTAATTAAGCTCCTAATTTTCTAAATTATGCATTCCAAAGCCCTATTTTGCTCAATTTTTGAAAGGGATACCTCTATTTAACTAATGCAATTAATATTTTTATCACCTCAAAATGAATGCACGGCCTGGACTTTTGCACCAGAACCCGTTCGCCCAAGGGCCTTAGGCGAATGGGTCCTCCTTAAGTCCTAGATCCCAAATTTTAATATGTTTTTGGCAATCTTTTAATTATTTAAATTTCATATTCAATTGTCAACTTTTGGAATCTATTTTTTGGGAAATTAGATAAACACCTATAAATACATGTCTTTTTATCAATTCAAACCTAACATGCATGATCTATCAAATTCAAGAGAAAATATTATTGTTAGGAGCATTCAAGAGCAGGTTTTTTAGTCATTTGTTGCAACATTCAAGATCCCGACATCATGTTCAAGCTTATTTGTGTTCATTTCATCTTGTGAAGGCTAATATGCATTATTGATCCTAAAGCACCCAAGAATTTTGATCCAGGTGGATCTAGAAACCCTAAAAATTCCATAGTCTTAGAATCTCACAAAACCAACATCATTGCATAGAGCTTGTCGACACGGTCCTAATGCAACTTGAACGGGCTCAAAAGGAGTCTGTATGCAGAAGTTATGCTTAGTCAAAGGTTCAGTCAAATAGGCGAATTAGGCGTTCAAAAAGGAAAAAAAATGATCATCTCAAAATGAAACAAAAATGATTCCAAGTTGTAGTGCTCATCGTGCTAATTCTGGAACTATATTCAGTTTCAAAAATGGAGCTCGTATGTGAAAGTTATGGCTAGTCAAAGGTTGGTCAAAAGTTTGACTCTAATCAACTGATGATGTTAGCCAATGTATGACTCTAATCAACTGATGACATCAGCCAATGTATAATCAATGTGATGACATGTTAACACATGTGGCAGTTATGATGACATGGCACAAAGAACCTACATGGCACATACAGTCGACATGGACCAATGCCATGGTGCCACGTGTCATGTGGTGAATGAATAAGAATGTGCCACGTGTACCCATAGATGGATGCCACGTGGCACCTCTACTTTGCGTTGGTTTTTTTTGTTTGTTAAAAATAGGGTGAGGAGGTTTGAACTCTCAACCTCCCCTTTGCTACTTTTACTCTCCACCACTAGGCTATATGAGGAGGCCAAAAACAATACGCGCTAGTTTATATTTAAACTATAACAAAGCTTTTATTTTTAGGAAAGAGATAGTACAATAAACCCCCCATAATATCCTTAGAAATATTTGAGCCTATTTTAAAGGGATTAAGAGGCTCGAATTAAGGGGGCCATCTAAACATTAGTAAGCCCCAATTTTAAGTTTTTGAAAGATTTTATGAAGATTTTTAAGGATTTAATTGAGATAAGCCACATATGCAAAGATTTTAAAGGGCTTAATTTTAAAGTTATGAGATTTTAAGCCTATTTTTAAAAGATAAGGGAGGATTTTTAACAACTTGGCTATGTAATTAGGATATATGGGTATATTTACAAAATAATATGGTTTTAGCCCATATTAGCAAATAAATTTGTATAAAAGGGGGGTCTTATTTCCTTGTAAGGGGAGAATTCTCTTGGAGAGAAAATTAGAGAATATAAATTATTGGGAAAGGTGGAGTTAGAATGATGGTGGAGTTAGAATGCTAGAGGAGATTTGAATTCTTTTTGAAAGGAAGAATTGCAAGGTGTTATTATACACCAAATTTGTAAAAGTGAGAGAGATTGTGAGGAATTTTATGCAGGTTTTGAAGCTTGAATATTGTAAGAAGGCATTTTCAGGTGCCTAGTGATATTAATGAAAGCGGTCCAACATTGAGAAGCAGACCCAAAGACATAGTCCTTTGAAGGACGAACTTTGTTATCAACCTACGTCTGATATTTCTATCTTCCATCTCATTCTTCTTCTATCTCATGTCTTACATTCTCTCTAATTTCATTTCAATTTATTCAGTATTTGATTTTTAATTACAACATTATCGTAAATAGTTAACCTTTTCAAGTTCTATAAAATTCAATGAACTAGTTTCACATTTTCAACAATTAAGAAGCATAATCATGCAATACTACTTGGATTGGGAAAAACTGTAATTTGAATCAATTTACAAGATAATTTTGTAAACTCTAATTATAGATCACATTTAAGTATCCAATAAATCAAGAAAAGCAAGATTTGATTCCTTGGAGTGATGTGTTTGACTTCAATCCTCTAAGGGAAGCCATTAAAGGTTTGTCGATTTGTAGCAAGCAAGTGTTCATTCATCATTCCTTCCATTTATCAATTGTCATTATCATCCTATCAAGGTTTAATTACCACACAAGGGTTTGACTAAGGCAAACCCCCATTCAAAAACAAATAATTTTTCCTCTCTTTGTATGTGTAGATCACAGGTTGAAGAAGGAATAAAAGGATCTCAAAGAGAAATTTTGCAACATTGTATAAGTTTTCACCATTTTTGTCAAGCCACAAAAACTCAATTATAAATTTTATTTTTGACTTTTCAACAGTGGGACCTATATCAAACTAAATCCAAGATCCAACATTAGAGGACTGTCAAAGCTTTTTCTAGACACCCTACCTAGGACCCATTCAGCCTAGGGAAAACCTATCCTTCAGAAATGCTCAAAACCAAATTTTAATATCAGGTACATGTGTCCAAACCCTTCTCATATCTACCTACAAACTAAGATTTCAATTTTTTATCTTCTAGATCTTGCATTTTATCATCTACGTCTTGTTTCTCATTAGGTTTAGTTGCATCAAATTATTTCCATTTAGTTCCAAATCCAATTTTCCTAGATTTAGGTATGATTAGCTCACCTTAGGGTTGAAATTCAATCTCTACACCTTGCAATCTCATAGTTTTAACAAAATTTTGGGAAGAGGGACATCTTTATTTCCTTAGTTATTTGTATGAAGGACCTAAGACACCCCTTTTTGGATCTTCCCCTTTTTCCACCATTTCATTTTGGTGAACCTAGCATTGTACATCATATTTTCTAATTTGGAGATAATTGAAACCCTAGATCTAGGTTTTACATTATCTAGATTTGCATTGCATTCATGGTTACAAATTACATATTTGCATCATTCAAATTCATAAAAACCCAAAAGTGTTGCATACTTTTTGCATATTAGATTGCATAGAAGTGTGTTTTAGTCATTTAGATCAAAATTACATCAAAAATTGCATTCAAAAAAGTTGTCATCTTGTTCATACATTGTCACAAATTTGCATTTTCATTTCATCTGAATTTCTGGAAATTGTTACTGAAGAATCTATTTGTGATTAGGAACAGTGAGCTTAAATATCAAATTAAACAATTAGAATTTAATTTCTTAGACCCCTATCCAAGGACACATTCACCCTAGGGAAAACCTATCCTTGTACATAAAATTTTCTATAATTCTACACATTAATCAGTGTTTGTCTACTTTCCTTTGTTGTACCTACAAATTTCTATTTCAGTTTTAGAAATTGCATTTTTTTGTAATTGTTTGCATTTAGTTCAATTGGTGAAAAAAATGCATTGTTTAAAATCAAAATTAGCATTTCAAATAATCATTTTCAAATCCTTGCATTTAAAATCGGTCAATTATCATTTTTAGATCTGAAAATTGCAATATCTTCTCCAATACTTGCATTGTGCTTCCTAGTTCTAAGATTTTACTATCTCTATTTAGTGTTTTTTGTTCATTTTGGTTACACTTTTGATTTGGTGAAACTTGTATGAGTATTAAAACTTGGTTCCCTATTGTCAATACTTTAGTGAGACATAGTTCAAGACTCATGGCACCCCATGGTGGTACACCCACTCTAGATCTTGCTTTTTCCAACTCTTTCACTCATATTGTTGACACTAGTCAACCCATGTTGGATTCCATCCCTGATATCACATGTCCTATGACCACTAATTCTATTGATGTTGAAAACATTGTTGCTCATATCCCTCAAGAGAAACTCAAACAAATGGATAAGGCCTTAGAAAAATTTCAATCTTTTGTTAGTACAAAATATATTGTTGGTATTGTCATTCCTATCATAGATAACATGAGAAGGATGCTTGATAATAGAGATTTTGTGTAGCTTAGCTCATATTATTGATAACCATATTCCTAAAATGGCTAGTTGTGCTCAAACTTTGGGTTACACCCAAAGCCAAGGAGTAAATCAAATTACTCCCCCTTAGCCATAGCCTATATTCCTACATATACCAATTCAATTGTCTCTACAATAATACAACCAACCAGCAATATCATTCCAATTTTGGGTATATCCACAAGAAATCCTTTTAGCTTTGTGAATTCAAATATCATCTGCAAACCTTCTACCTCTCACAAACTTGCAATTCACTTGTACTTCCAACACATATACGCCTCCACCATATTCCCCTCCATCTCAAAATACAACCAATGAATTCGTCATAAACCAACTTTTATAAAATGTCACAACCCTCCAACAACAAATAGCAACATTGAACCAAAATCAAAATGGCCAACCTTCACAATATGTCAAACTAAACCCAATGTCATTCAACAAGGTATAGAGATTCCTAGATTTGAGAAATATGGTGGTAAAGGAGATCCTAACAACCATGTTTCAACATACACAACCTTATGTAGTGACTTCATTTTTGAAGATAAACTCATGGCTAAACTTTTTCCTAGGTCTTTGAAGGATACAGTCTTGGAATGGTTTTGTTCCTTACCAAATAACTCAATCAACTCATTCAATGAGCTTGTTGATGCCTTTATAAACCATTTCTAAGTGTGGATTGATCTTGTTGTCACATGAAATTGCACCGTGTTGAGCACAAAGCTCGACATTCCAATGAAACAATGGAAATGACCTCAAGGTGTGGGACCTTTGTGTGTATGAGGTCGAATCTCTAGAGAAGGCCAGCTTCCTTTTTTAATCCAAGTGCAATGTGTTGGTCCAGCCCAACACATGAAAACCTACCACTAACCTACTCTAATAGCTCACAAGGGAGAAGGGGAGAAGGAATGCATGAAAGGGAAATGGAGGTGGTACACTGAGATAGAAGGTTATTTCTTCCTAGCCAAGATTGCACAGTACATCAAAGAAGGGGACCAAAGGACTCACACAGCTCTCTATTTAGTCAATTTAAAAGGTAAACATGGAGGTTAGGGTTTGATAAAGTGTTGGAAGGAAAGAGAATTTATCGACACAATAGTTGCAAACAATTTAACACAACACACATGCATGAAAAATACAAACAAACACTCAGATATGCAAGGTAATAAACTTACTCAAACACAAAATATTTGAGAAGAGGAAAACTTGATCCATTCCATTAATGTAGAGGCAAAAATCCAATCTTTGCAATGGAAAAGTGTAAAATACATATCTACAAAATAAAAACCCCAAAGGAGCCAGAGGAAGAACCCTTGAAATGAATATATTTCTTGCCTTTATAGATCAAGCATAACTTAGAAGCACAAATCGAACCCTAACCCTAACTAGGATTAGCAAAAAAGATTGTGCATGCAATAATGGAGCTATTCCATGAAAATCTTGATTAGGGCACAGATCTACCAAGAAACAAAGATCAATAAATGGGCATGGGAACCCATGAAATCCACCTGTAAGAGTCAAAGGATGTAATTAATGTTGTCCTTGAAGCTCGGGAATTAGATCTGGGCGCTCAAAAATGGTTGCACATTAATGTCATCACCCAGAAACAGGCCAAATCCATAGGAAGGTCAAGGTGTCGGGCCTGAAAGGAGGCCTTTACAAGCCTATGAATTAAAGGCCAAACCCCCAAAACAGCATCGTCAGAATCTTGAAGGTACAAGCATCAAGGTCTCGCCGATATCCATCATTCCCTTTGATGAAGAGATCTTGCATTCCATCAAAATGTCAAAGGGACAGCAAAACAACTCACTCTAATATTCATCTTTCTCTTCAATGAGTAGTCTTCGGAGATTGGGCCTCAAGCCATCGAAGGTCGAGTGTCAGGCTTGCAGCTTACCACATGCTTAGAAGAAAGGAGGAGCAAGGAATCGTGAAGAAGAAAGGAAACATCAAGGGTAAGAGGGAAAGCTTACCTCTGAAAATTAGAGGTAAGGGAGAAGAATTACTCCCGAAGCTCAAATAATTTGATGTTTAGTCAAATTCAGAGAAAACCATCAAAGAGACAATTGAATATCGGTGGTGTCACAACCCTCTTTCTATAATAGCTTTTGAGACTTATAGACTAACTATATATATGCATTTTTCAATTAAATTGAGTTGGCTAATTTATGAAATGAAGTTGAAGGACTTAGATGTTGTTATTGTAGGTGGCATTATTAAGTTTACTATTTTACATTAATATTTAGAAGGTCATCAATTGTAAAATAAAAAGGATAGTAAAATTAAAATAAAAATGGTTTTATCCTATTGCTTATCAATTGATCAACTATGAAATCTTATGAAGTCTAACTTATAGACTAAAATTATTTAAAACCCATAATATTTAATTACTAAGTAATTATTCAAAATATCTTAATATAACAACGATAAGTTGCTACAATTACCATTGTAACATTTTTGTTAAAATTTAATTCTTTCAATTAAAATTTATTAATATGAAATATCATCACTTTAAATTGTCGAATTACATTTACATCAATATATTGAGGAATTGTAATAATGAATTTTGTAATTCATTACATCAGTTACCTCAAAAACATGTAAGGAATGTCTTAAAATAAATGACACGAAAGAGTGGAAGAGGATATGTTACAAGAAACCACTCGAGAGGGGGGGGCTCTTCAATTACATTTCACATTTGGAGAAGGCTATGGAAGGAGTCTATTAGCAGTACGATCATGTCTGCCTGTAGTACAAGGATGCAAATGGATTCATCATACATTTTCTCGCAATGGAACAAATAATTATACTCACTAAGGACGTCGAGGAGGAGGTCTCTGACAATTAAGGTAATGGTGAACAATCCAAGAGGTAGACGGAAAAATATGTTTAGGTGGAGGACATGGTGAGCCAAGGGTTTCTCTGTGATTCTACTTCTAACCATTTTGAATGTTACAAATGAATGAAAGCATGTTTCATAGGGTTTTTTTTAATACTAAAGCTTGTTTACTCAACTTTCAAGCATTTCCATCTATTGCAAAACATATTATATTTGTTATATGTCTAGTGTTTTCTTGTGTTATGATGCGTGAAGTACCAATTCCAATTTCTTACGAAATCTGCATTCATATTTACCAATTCCTTTACAACAATTGAATATATGTGTAAGTTAAGACACAGGAAAATATTATGGAAATAGCGAGTTGTAGTCAACACTTTCTCCTCTCGAATCGGACGCCTGTAGGTCAGATTCAAAGCGTAGAATTTCCCAAGAGGAACATTTGTAAATTAGAGTACCATCTCCTTTCTTATGAATTCTTTCTAATGGAGGCACTGATGGCATACGGTTAATTATAATCTTAATTTTAATTTTAATTATAATCTTAGTTCTAATTTAGGGTTACGGTTAGAATTAAAGATATAACTAACATATATATTTTTTAAAAATCTATATAAAATAGATTAAACATATATTTTTAGAGGTGTCTATTAGATTTATATGTGACAAATTGATTTATTAAATAGTTAATTGAATGACTTATTGCATATTCTAATATTGAATACACAACTTTGATGGAAAACGTCTTTTTTGAAATGTTGTCCCTTCCCATTCTTTGATCCATCTATTTTGTTTTTTCATATTAATTATAGTTGATAAGCGGATGTGGTTGTAGCTTCCTCATTAGTAGGAGTACTACATGGAGAGGGTTGGGAGGGTAGGATCAGCATATAAAAGGCATTCACTTTCATGGTGGGAGAGAAATACACAAACTAATATTGGAATCAATAGATAGAGCAAGTGATGAAATGAATATCTTTATATTTTAAACAATATTCATTTTTTAAAAAAATTTGTTTTTTTCTTGAATGTATTAAATTTAAATATTTTAAAATATTTATGTTAGATTTTTAACTATAATATATTTATTATTTATATATTATTAACATTTAGATTCAATTTCAAACATAATTATATCATAGTGTTTTTCAATTTGTTATAATGTAATATTTTATTTTTAAGGATTTATTACTTCTTCTTTTTTAAATCAAATTTTATATAAGACAAATCTATTCACAAAAAAAAAAAAATCTCTTAATTTCATCTAAATTTAATTATTGTTGAACACGACTTGTATTTAACAGTGTTACAATAATATGAGTCTAAACACTAAATCAAGTTAATCAAATTGTATTATTTTTATATACACTAAACCTAATTTTAGTAGATGAATTTGTGTTCATTTCTTTATATGATGGTGAATTTTCTTTGCGGGATTTATCTTACACATGCTAGGGTTTTGTTCTTATGATTATGTTTGCATATTATAGTTTCAAATTTAATATATGTCATTGTATACATCTTCTTTTATAGATAGTTGTGATTTGGATTCACCTTTGTTGTGTTTCATTGTTCATGTTTTTTTATTAGAGTTTGGAATTCCATTGTTTACTATCTATTTAATATATGTACCCTCCATAGTAATTTTGCTTCATTGTTAGATCATTTTTCATAATTCTCATGGACCCTTACCTTTAGGTAAAGTATTCATTTTTGTATTAATAATTTTGATGTGTTCTTATGTTTATTGCATCCAATACTTCCATCCTTTATGCTCTCATTTCTTTCTATATTTTGAATGGTTGTGTATTTCTTATAATAATGTTATTTTATCATGTATGTGATTTTCCTTCTTCATAGAATTATCTCATAGCTATGAGATTCACCTTGATTATACATCTTTTTACTAGTGATAGTAATTCTCACACACTTTGATGTTTTAACTTTCAATGCAATTCTTTAGTCCATAGTGATGAGATCATGTCTCTTCTTCCTATATATCATGATAGCCAAATTTTTATACCTATAGACGCGTCTACCTTTTAAGATATGTTTTATGAGTAGTCTACTGATTTTTCTTCAAGTGATGTTGTTATAGCTAGAGAGCATATTCTTTCTACCCCTCATGATTTTTCTTGTCTTATACAAATGGATTTTTTTCTATTTATCTCAATTTCTACATATTTTTTTCAAGATCCTAGTGTTGTTCTTGTTGATTTTGGAACACCTATCTATGATTTGACTATGCTAAATTAGTATATGCTTTATGATGTTTCTACTCCTACTACTAGTGATGTATCTAGATGATCATGCTCTTCTTTATTCTTATGATGTAACTAATGACTCGTGTAAATTTTTGATGGACCTATTGATGTTAATGATATTTTTATATTTGATGATAATAAATTTCATATTTCTATATCATACTATTTTTTATTAAATGCTTTAGCCCTAAATTATAGTGACACATCTATGGCTTGTAATTCATGCAACATAATGCTAGTCCAAATAATAATGATGTTGTCTCCTATTTTTTTGGATTATGTAATGAGAATCCCCATGATGTTTATTTATTTAATGATGATCTTTGACATGAGTCTTTATTGCATGATGTTGTGAATTATGATCTCTTCTCAACAAATGAATGTTAACGATACAATCATGTTAAAAATGTTATTTCACCTCATGTTGGTGATCTATGCATTCAATTCTTTAATGATGCTAGATATCGTTATAATAGAGGTTTGTGTTAGTGTAAAAATAGCTATTACCAAACTAGTTAGCTTTAATCCTATCTAGGAGGTTCCTATTCACAATAGTCTTAAGCTCATTTATAGATACATCTCACTTTTTATATCACCTCATGTGGACTCACCAAGATTCCCAATACTTGTCCATAGAGTCCTACATGTGTTTCACTCCTACTTTCCCACATCCTTATCCTTGTCTTTATATGCACGAATATTTTTTATATTTTACAAGTTGCATGTTACATATGATAGTTGTTTTCATCTTGCATATTATTTTTCTATGCAAGTGTTCTTTGATTTTTCAAGAGACCTTTTCTACTTAAACATAATCTCAAAGCCTCCTTGCAAATTACTTCTTAAATTGGTTGGAATTTGAAAAGATAATCCAACCTTCACATGAGGTTGTAAAACTACTCCTATGAGGAAGTTCACATAGAATAACCTACCTATGGTAGTCCCATAGATTCCTTAAAGGAATTTTAAAGAAAGGCATAATTACACATCTTTTTATACTAGATATCACAGTTTGAACTAGGATGTAGATGTTTGTTATCTACCACATAAAATTTACACCTCAAAGGATATTTTTTCCCCTAGTCAAGATTGACCTCAATACACAAGAGGTAGATATTCCAATACAATAAACATATTAACAATGTTATTTTCTAAACTTTAGTTAATTTATTCTATGAATTTTAAGCGTTTATATTCTAACATCAAATTATGAGAGAATCACAATTGTCTTCTATATTTAAATGCAAGCTCTAGTCTCATTTTTCTCATTTTTAGAAACAATAACACTGTAGTTGAATCAAGTGAGCTACTACGACCCTTCCTTTATAGAAAAATTACCCTCCCTTTAATTTCCTTTGATTAACTTGATTTAGTGTTTAGATACATTACTGTAACACTATTAAATACAAGCCCAAATACCTAATTCATATTCTTCTAAGAATATTGAGTGATACTTTTAATTAAATTTTATCTTGTATAATCTACAATGATAAAATAGAAATACAAACAATTCTCATCCATTGCTCCTTATTATGTTTAACAACTTCAGTTTCTAAGATTAAAATGTTTGAGTTTGTGTTCGTGTTCAACAATAATTAAATTTAGATGAAATTTGGCAAGGAGAATTTGGAAAAAAAAAAGTGAATAGATTTGTCTTATATAAAATTTAATTTTAAAAAAATAAAGTAATAAATCCTTAAAAATAAAATATTGCATTATAATGAATTGAAAAACATTATGATATAATTATGCTTGAAATTGAATCTAAATATTAATAATATATAAATAATAAATATATTATAATTAAAATCTGACATAAATATTTTAAAATATTTAAATTTAATACATTGAGAAAATCAAAATTAAAAAAATAAATGAATATTGTGTAAAATACAAAATATGCAATAAATCACCCAATTAACTATTTTATATAGATTTTTAAAAAAAATGTTATTTATATCTTTAATTCTAACCCTAACCTTAAGTTAGAACTAAGATTATAATTATAATTATAATTAAGATTAAAAATATATATAAAATAATATATTACAATTTCAAAATTAATTTTTCACTAAAAAATAAATATATTAAATTAATATAATTTATCTTAAAAAAAATATACAATAATTTTAGAATTTAGAATTTATTTAATATTTAAATTTAAAATAAAAATATTATTTCATAAACTTATATTTTTATACTTTTAAATAAATATAAAATAAAAATAAAAATAAACATAAAATATAAAAAATAAAAATAAAAAAAATATATTACAATTTATAGAAATAAAATTTTACCTTCAAATATATCTTCTCCACTACATACAATTTTTACCTTTTCATATAAAAAAATATTATGAAAACTTAATAGACTAGGTAACAGTTCTTTCTTAGGGGTGAATGTATCGGCCAATGCAAGAGGTGGTGTCACAAAGAAAAAAGGAACCGTGGATAAAAAGTTAGCTTTAAAAAGAAAGTTTGATATGACAGTTATAAACGGCGTAACAGAAGCAGGCGGATGAACAGATGACAAAACGGAAAAATAAAAACTTTTGACTGGGTCAGAGCTTAGTGTGTGACACTTAAGCCCAGCCTCACCGAAGATCTATGGTCAATGTTCTAGTAGTCATCTTCCAATCTTGAATTCATGATGAAAGTTGAATCACCTTCTTGATTTTAGTGTTATAGAGCCTTCTATTCTACAATTAACAATTCTATCTGGGATTATGTTTTTTTCTAAAAATCAGACCTCTAGTATCCCATGATGTTTCGAGGCATATGTTTAGCATTGCCATAGTTCATTTTGTCTCTATATATGTTGATTCCATGATTTATGTTTGAATTTAATGGACTCTCCCAAATGTATTCCTGATAATACAAGATTTGAAAAGGAAGATAATCTACATTATCAGCGAGAAGGAATGTCAATTAATAGAAGAAAATTAAATAGTACAGACTATATGTATAAACAATTATATCAACATAATTGCATCAACTATTATGCTATCTAGTTGATACCTAGTAATTATTATACAATATCAAGAGAGAGACGACCTTACTAGTTCCAGCACTTAATATTGTGTTAATAGAGATCCTTTTATTATAATGATCAAGTTACTCAAGTTAGAATCTTTCATAATGGAACAAGTTTGGTCATAAGTTTAGGCTTGTCGAATATTGTAATATTGCCTTAATTAAGCATAATTATCCATTAGTATATGTGTTGTTAGTAATGTGGTATCAATTGGTTAAAATAATATTCCTTTGAAATGAACGATATAATTATTATGATGAAAATGGTAACTACTTTACCTATAGTGGTCGGTAGATATGCAATGTTAGGGATGGAGCATTTAGTACATGTTTTTAATTGGTAGTTATCTATAATTAATCCTCAAGATGATGCCTAAATGATATTTAAATAGGAAAATGTTACTCAATATTGAAATATGGTATCCAAAATGTGGTATTGATTAATCGTGCTAGATAGCATGAACTATGTGAGGATAGTTTACAAATCCTTAGATGAACTGATGGAGTATGTAGAATTATTTGAATATGTTGAATTGAGTGATTAAGTTTAATAGAATGAATATGAACTGAATGGGTTGGACTCGCTTAATAGACGTGGTATGCGTTAGATAAACAAAAGGAAAATGAATAGGTCAATATGTCGAATATGTTGTTTAGATTGAATACGTTGAATGAGAAGAAGTGATTGATATGATTAACTGATTGAATATGTTTGAAATATTGATATGTTATGTTGATTATATATATATTGAATATGATGATCAGATGAAATGTGTAGAATTGTTATGAATATGATGGAAGAAATGAATTTATGAAATGTGTAGCATGTTCATTGAATATATGAAATATGTTGGAAATAGATAGTAAGTTGAATAGGTTTAGCATGTTGAATATGATGATTAAGTGAATACATTGAATGTCTTAAATGTATATGAGTATACCTTTTTAAAAAGAGAAGTATAGATCTAAGATCACATCATTTGAAAGAAAAATTGAGGCAACTTGTTAAGTATGCATTTATTCTATATCTCATCACTTGGAAGGAAAATTAGGAATCTTGTTTATTAGTGTTTAAAACATTTAATAGTGTTACCTTCTATAAAGTATTTTTATGAGCCATAGATTCTTACCGACATTGTTGTAATAGTAACGCACAATGCCTAATCATCATGTGAGTCATTCATGTATCATGTTTGTATTTGAGCTAACATTTGTGATGAAGATTTCATGATTCAAGAAAGCATTCAAGTCAAGATCCATCACAATAAAGCAAGAGCTTATTGCTAGGGTTTTGGTGAGTTGTAACATCATAATGTTTTCATTCATCATTCCTTTATCTTATTTCATTTAATTTCAGGGTTTGATTACCAAAAC
The DNA here is from genome assembly GCA_007258455.2 of Sequoia sempervirens. NCBI lineage: Eukaryota > Viridiplantae > Streptophyta > Pinopsida > Cupressales > Cupressaceae > Sequoia > Sequoia sempervirens. The sequence continues at coordinate 7,657 of VDFB02254175.1, read as the reverse complement.
GGGGTTTGACCAAGGCAAACCCCTATTCACTAACAATCAACAAGTTTTTCCTTCTCTTTGGTGTGTGATTGCAGGTCTAGGTTGAAGAAACCTTGATGATCAAGCCTTTCTTGTGTATGCATCATTAAGATGGCCAATTATGTTGTTCTTGTAATTTATTTTATTTATTTTGAAAAAAAAATGATTCTTATTTATACTAATAAATTGTTTATCTAACCTCGTTGTTACATTTGGATAGGAACCCATTCTTGTTGGATGGAATGATAGAAATATTTGAGTATGTATATGCAAACATATTTATAAAAAAATGGGTTATTACATGTGGGACCAAAGGAATGGTCCCTTCGACATTTCGAAGAATCTCAAAGCCAGAAAAAACCAACTTTTTAGGAATCAGAGGGAAGACTTACCTCTTACCTCCAAAGGTAAGAGGTAAGATGCAAGAGTGAAGGGTGAAGGCTGAAGGTTGATAGAAGAAAGGTGCAAGGATGGAAGAGGAAAGAGGGAAGGATGACCCTCAAATTCCAACAAACCAAAAGACAAGTCTTGAAATTTAATCGAGCTTCAATGGTCAAACGTAAGGCTCGAGGCTTACCTTTAGAGATTGGTAGAGGGTAAAGGGAAAGGTCAAAGGTCGAAGGCTGAAACACTTAGAGGAAAGATGGGAAAGGAGAACGAGTGATGGAGAAGGCATGACGAAAGCGAGTAAGAGATGGCTCGAAAACCCAAAATTTTGGGACTTGGCCAAATTTTAGGAAACTTCAAGGAGAAAACATGCAAGATGGCCCATGGGGGATCTCTCAGATAAGTTATCAGTGATGGGAGATCAAAGGGGGGCATGAAATTTCAACAAGCCCTAAGATGGCTCTACCTAATCTCATGCAATGTAAACAATGAGTAGATGAAAAGGTTGTTAATTTTATAGCTCGTTATCAATCTCTATACTCACAAATCCACATTAAGCTTCCCGATGTTGATCTTCAAAGGATGTTCATTGATAACTTACAATAAAATATTCAAGACAAGATTGGGATGATGAAATTTCCCTCTTTTACACACTTGTTCATAGCTCTTTGTGATTATTAGAACTCACTTAATCAATGTGTAGACTGTAACTTAGGGAAAATTTCAGGTTAGCATCATAAAGCATAAACAAACAAAACCCTAACTAAACAATGAAGAACATGGAGTTAGAAAACATAAAAACCAAGAGCAATCTCACCAAGTCTTCATGTCCTCCATGAATCGCCTTCATTGCACCTTCTCCATTTGTTGCAAGTAGATGTTTTCCCTCAATTTTTTGATGAGCAACCTATGACTATGACAATGTCGTAATATTGAAGGATTCTATGAAAAACTACAAATGCAAGTATGCAAGTGTGCAATAAGCCTAAAGTATGTATAAAATAGCCTATGAAGTATGGAGTCACAATGTCAAGAGATGTCAGTGTGTCAAATGAGACTAAAATTGCCTTTTTATAGAAAAGTCAATTTTAGATGAATGGCCAAGATTGTCAGATGAGAGATTCCCTAAGATCAATGGCTGAAATTAAATACATGACAACCCACAATTAGGGTTAGGGAAACATTAGGGAAAATTTTGAAATGAAAGGCTGAGATTTGATTTTAGAAAAATCAAATCGAAGGTCAAGAATGCATGTGACAAGGAGATATTAGGCACAGAAAAAGAGGTTGTAAAATAAAATAATAATTTAAAATTATTTGATTTAAAAGGTTGAGTCAACCTTTTGAATTAAAAATTAATTTAATTCAAAAGTGGTGGGGCCATGTGACAGTAAATAATGATTTTAAAGTATTTACTTGGTGGGAAAGTGGAAAATTTTAAATAAATGATTTTATTTAAAATTAGAAAAGGCCAATGTGGACAATAATTAAATAAATTATAAAAATTTATTTAATTATAAGAAGACATTAGAAATTAATGACATATTTAAATAAATAAATAAAGTTTATTTATTTAAATAATCAAGAAGAAATAGTGGAAAAATAATAATTAAATAAATTTAAGAATTTATTTAATTGTAGGGAGACATAAGAAATTAGCGACGTATTTAAATAAATAAATGAAGTTTATTTATTTAAATAATCAGGAGGAAATAGTTAGGAATTATGACCTTAGTACATAATTAAATAATTTAATTATGTGGGGAGGATGTTTGACATAGAAATATGTAGTTTGCAGGTCTAGGCCATTTTTATGTGTACATTTTTCCCCTCTTTGTCATAATGTAGTTTATCGCATTGTGACAAAGAAAATAAGTCAAAAATATGCCCCAGTGAAAAATTGGATGAGGAAGAATGACAAGGAGGTAGCGGTATATCCCCTCGAGAGGACAAGCAAGTACAAAGAACACGAGTGTGCTCTCGAAAAAGATGAGAAGACTAGAAGATGAAGGAATAGAAGAAATATTAGCATGGAGGAGATGGATGGTGGGACGAGAAAAATACCTTCAATATTTTCCAAAGAACTAATAAATGTTGCTCTAATCATCATTGGGTGGATTATTGTAATGGCCAACAAACACCATGATATGACATAGATCAATGGTGTGCAAGGTCGTACCATCACATGAAACAAGCGATCGTAGAAAAGGATGATCATAACTCATATTAGGAGTTGAATTGCCCAAGTCTTTATCACAACCAACCACAAACAAGAAAGAAAAGAAAGATCATGCCATGAAACGTCATTGCTCCTCTAAATCCTGATGTCAGTACATCCTCGAGGAACTAGCAACATGACTATTTTGAAAAAGACAAGATAAGACAATCATCATGATACGTCGTTGCTCCTCTAAATCTTGTTGTTAGGACATCCTCGAGGAACTAGTAGCATGATGAAAAATCAAAGGACAAATGCCAAGACAGTGTTTACCAAGTGTTTTCCCAAGTGTGTCTGAATGTCAAGTGTTATGATGTCGAAATATCAAGTTTTGACGATCGATGTCTAGATTTATGTGTAACAGATGCCAGGTAATGCCAAATTTAGGAAGGACACATCCTAAATGATGTCGATGTCGAGAGGATCGATCCTCAAATGTCGTGAGAATCCCTCAAAAGTTTAGATGACAGTGAAAATGCTTCAGAAAGACATATCCTAAAGCATAAATAAATGACAAGGGTTCTTCTTTATAAAGACATATCCAAAGAATAACCAAGAGTTGATGGTTTAACTTGTTATGAAAATTTTGATCAAAGTTGACTAGATGACTGAATTGACCTCATGCCCATGTTGACATGCTAATGTAATTGAAATGTCAATTTGACTAATTGTAAAAGTTTGTTTTTAGGCGTTGTCTATTTTTAGGATAATTTGTTTTATTTGAAGACATTTGTTGTGTGTGATAGTGTAGTTTCATGAACCCTAATGGACTAACCTAGTGCAGCCTCGGGGGCTCATCAATTGATGGCCTTGCCTACGTCATACACTCAGAGACCTTGTAGTTTGACATGACCAATGACTTTGTCTTGATTGATCAAAGATTGAGTCATGATTTTATTTGGAAAAACCTAGAAGGACTAACCTAATGTCTTCGGGGCTCGAAGATGAGCCTTGCCTACATAGCAAATGCGTAGAGACGATGTAGTTCGACAATGACAAAGTCTGACTAACATGAGTGACTTGACGAACTATGACTTTGCTTTTGGGATTTTGAGTGTTATCTGGATTTTTTTTTTATGTTTTTTCCATGTTTTGATCTTTTTAGATTTCTTTAGGACATTTTCCAATTTTTATGATTTTTAGGTCTTTTTTTGGGATTTTTTACGATTTTTTTGTCTTTTTTTAGGACATTTTATGATTTTTTTTGTCTTTTATCAAGACTTTTTATGATTGTTTTATCCTTTTTTAGGAAATTTTATGATTTTTTTGTATTTTTTTAGGACTTTTTCAATGGTCAACACCATGTGCGATACCCACTACAATCAGGTGATAAGAGGATTGCTCCCAGTCAGGTCAAAGACTAGAAAAGGATGTGATCGGGATGAAAGGTGGACGGTAGGTAAGACCCGATGTCAACCATTGTCAGCCATGGAAAGAAGTGGTAGGATTTTATGACAAGTGTCGTGAGGGTGTCATATGACTAGGTATTTATTATGGACAAAGGAAGATGGAGTGAAAGTAGATGGTGAAGCAAAGACTAACTACACATGGCACCTATTTGCCAGGTTTTCACCATGGTACTTATCCAAAGTGCCTGTTTACCAGGTTTTCACTATTGGAAAAATTATTTCTCTTTACTATTTTTGTCATTTTTTTATTTTTTTGGTGTCACCAAGACTCCTATTTACCAGGTTTTCATCAGGGTGACGTTTTTTTGTATTTTTTCTTTTTTTTTATATTTTTATGGTTTTCAGCTAGGCTCTTTGATGCTATGTATAGAATTTTCAGAGATGCAGACTGTTGATAGGCTCTGTTAAATGCTCCCCATCTAGAGTGGCCAACTGGTATGCACCAGAACTGAATGAGGCAGTTATGATGTAAGGACCCAGCCAATTGGGCTCAAACTTGCCAATTTTTTCTCTATCAGACTAATTTTTTGGGTTTTGCATTAAGACCAAGTAGTCAATGTCAAATTTTTAGACCATTACTCTCTTGTTATACCTACGATAAAGGTGATTCTGATATGCCTGTAAATGATTCAAGGCATTTTGTCTTCGTTCTTCTAACATTTCCAGCTCATGTAGTCATGACCGTCTATACTCTTCATCATCAAGCAGGCCCTTCATGGAGACTCTAAGAGAGGTAATTTCAACCTCGATGGGAAAGATGGCTTCGGCTCCAAAGACCAAGGCAAAGGGGGTGGCTCTCATAGGTGTTCGGATGCTTGTGTGATAAGCCCATAGAGCAAGGTTGAGTTGTAAATGCTAGTCATGGCCAGCATCATTGACGGTCTTCTGAAGAATTTTGATAATTGTCTTATTAGACGCCTCAGCTTGACCATTCCCTTATGGGTAGTAAGGTGTGGAGAAATGGTGTTGGATGTGGAAGTGTTCACACAGCTCATAGACATCTTGATTTTTGAAGGGAAGACCATTATCTATGATGATGGATTGTGGAACACCATACTGGCAGATGATGTAGTTGAGGATGAATTTGGAAATTTGCTTGCCAGTTATGTATGTAAGGGGGATGGCTTCAATCCATTCAGTGAATTACTCAGTGGCAGTGATAATGAATTCATGACCATTCGAGGAGGTGGGATGGATTTTTCCCACGAGTTCGAGTCCCCATTATGCGAAGGGCCAAGGAGAAGTGATGAGCCGAAATTCCTATGCCAGTGCATGAATCAGATCACTATGTATTTAACATCGACAACATGTTCTTACAAACTCAAGTGCATCATTTTCCATTGTTGGCCAATAATACCCAAGTCTCGTGATATTTTTAGCTAAGGTTGGGCCACTTAATGAGATCTGCATATACCATCATGTACCTCATGTAAGGTTGTTCGTGCTTCATTAGTGTCGAGACATTGAAGAAGAGTATTGTCAAATCTACAATGGTATAAGGTGTCACTGATGATGGTGTATCGGGTGGCTTTGTGGATAAAGGATTTTTGTTGGTTGTTGGAAAGGTTCAACGAGAGCATTTGGGACTGAAGGTAGTCATAAATGTCTTGATACCATGGTGAGTTGGGACCAACAAGCTCACAAACCATTTTTTACTCAGGGATGTCATAAGCAAGGACCAAAATTTGTTCCACCAAGAACTCGAATTGTGGCACATTGCTAGGAATGTCTAAAAGAGATCCAATCGTAGCCATTGCATCTACTACCTTATTCTATGCCCTGGGAATTTGTTCAAAAGTGAGCATCTGGAAATATGTCTTAAAGCTATCAACCATGTGTTTGTAGGGAATTAACTTTTCATCCTTGGTGTCATATTCATCATTGACCTGGTTGATGACCAACTGAGAATCTTTGTAGACTAGAAGTGTTTTGATTTTCCATTTAATAGCCATTTGAAGTCTTGTGACAAGTGCCTCATATTCTGCAATGTTGTTTGTACATGGAAAGGAAATTCAGAATGACTTAGGAATGGAGTCCCCATGTGATGTGATAAACAGTAGTCTTGCTCCTGAGTCATGACTAGTATGAGATCCATCAAAGTATAGTTTTCAAGGTGACTTAGGTTTTGCATGAAAGATAGACTCGTCAGGGAAGTCAGCTACCAAAGGATGATCGCCTTGTACGAGTGCATCAATCAGTTGATTAGCTATTACTTTTCCTTTTATAGCTTTTCGTTCCACATACTATATGTCATACTCACTCAATATCCTAACCCATTTTTCCAACTGACCTACCAATGTTACTCGACTTAGGAGATACTTCAAGGGATCAATTTTTGCCACTAGGTGTGTCTCATGATTCAGCATGTAATATCTTAACTTTTGGGTGGCGAAGATAACTACAAGACAAGCACGTTGGATGGGTGTGTAGTTGAGTTCATATCTAACCAATGTGAGACTGATTTAGTACATAGCTCTTTCCTTCTCTTCATGGTCATTTTGTGCAAGCAATGCCCCCAGTGCTGAAGTGGTTGTCAAAATGTATAGGATCAAAGGTTTTCCTTCAATGCATGGCATTAGGATAGGTGGTGACAATAGATATTATTTGATCTGTTGGAAGGTTGTTTGACATTTTCCAGTCCACACAAAGGGGATGCCTTTAAGTAGAAGATATTGAAATGCTTGGCACTTGTCTGTTAGTTGTGCGATGAAGCATCAAATGGATTGTAGTCTGCTTGCAATGTCCTTAGCTCATTGATTCCCTTCGGTGGAGGCATGTCTAATATTTCTTTCACTTTAGTAGGATCTACTTCAATGCCTCGGCGAGAAACTATATACCCCAAAAATTTTCCTGACGTCACACCAAAGACACACTTCTTAGGGTTCAAACGGACCTTGTGTTCTTCCAACCTTTTAAAGATTTTATCTAGCACTTTGAGATGATCTCTGCATGTCAAATACTTTTCCAAGAGGTCATCCACATAGTCTTCCATTAGAGTGTGCATGAGGTCATGAAATATTGTTGTCATGGCTCGTTGATATGTGGAACCTGCATTCTTGAGACCAAAAGGCATGATGTTCCTGTGTGAGGGGGAAGGAATCCATCAGGAGAACACAAAGGAAACAATCAAATGTACTATTTAAATCAGAAACTATCTAATCCAAAACACTTAATCTATCATATTCCATCATTCATGAAATGTACAAATATAAGCTATTTGAATGAAATGAGATCCTACAATATTCAAAATGAATTCAAACAAACAAAAGAAGAGTTTACCATCCCATGTTGGAGTGTATTTGCATGATGTTGAGTTGTTTGTATCATTGCAAAGCCTCCATTGCTTGTGTGCAAAAGCTTGATGAACGATGCTTGTGTTTGAAGAAATGAGGAAGCTCTATCAATGGTGATCTTAATAGCACTCTGTTGCATAAGGTAAGTTGAAATTCTGATTTTTATTTATGAGGAGAGAGGTTTGTTTAATAGGAAAAGGGATTTTGAATCAATGATTAGGATCACATTGGAGAACATCCAGATCAATGGTCAAAATGTGTTGAGACGATTTAGACATGAGAATATTGTGCAAAGTTGATTGCACAATTAGGGCGATTGAATAGATTGGCTA
>VDFB02254174.1:107614-132640 GCA_007258455.2 Sequoia sempervirens | reverse complement strand
AAAGTAACATGCAATGCCAAAATGAAGCATCTCCCAGACGTCATAAAAATCTTGCAAAACAAATCCCTACAACTTTATCAACCATTTCCATAAAAGAAACCTAATGAAATCAACCTCAGTTTTTACCAGTCCCAATTGGCAATCATATTTTGTTGGATCTTTCAGGATTTCAGTCAAATGTCCTGGGAAAAAATCATCAACAATGTTTACAAAGGGAAGATGACCTAAGAAAGTCTGAAAAGAAGTTTTCAAAGCAATGCCTCTGCAAAACATATTCCAAACTAATAAAAAGAAAATGAAATAAATCTCTGAAAAGTGAAAAAATGTTCCAAACTAATAAAAAAGAAAATGAAATAAATCTCTGAAACGCCAAATAGACTTTCTTTAACTATGTTATCTGTGAAAGCCCATAATGGCACAAGAAAACCTTTGCCAAAATCACAAAAATAAGAGAATAAATTTTACATGCAAGACTTCTGAATTCTAAAATTCTACTTTTGATTAATAGTCACGAAAAGATGGAATATTGACCATTCTTATTACCAGGGCACTGAAAATATGCTGGAGAACAAATGCCTTTTGTTTGAGGAATTAAAGCACACACTTCAATGTGTGCATACTAGTATTTATCAAAGTTGCATGGACATGGATACAGTATTGGCTATTTTTCAAGACCCACACACACAAAAACAACACAATCTAATACTAAATAATACTAACAATGACTTAGCGATAAATAATATTAAATATAGCATGCACACACACGCGCACGCGCACACACACACACATTAAATATAGCACACACACACACGTACACGCACACACACACACACAAAGTTTAATACTAAATAATATTAACAATGACTTAGCAATAAATAATATTAAATATAGCACATTCAGATGATGGTCAAGGAGAAGGGCGGATGAGAGAAATCATGGATAGACTTCATGAAAATATCGACGATTGAAAAAGTTGTATGGCAATTCAAAGCAATTGGCATCACCCAAACCCCTTCACTGCCACACACACACACACAATTTAATAATAAATAATATTAACAATGACTTAGCAATAAATAATATTAAATATAGCACATTCCAATGATGGTCAAGGAGAAGGGCAGTTAAGAGAAATCATGGATAGACTTCATGAAAATATCAACGATTGAAAAAGTTGTAGAACAATTCAAAGCAATTGACATCACCCAAACCCCTTCACTGCAACCAGTCTTGTATTTAGTCCTAATGTCATGGATATCTCAAGGGCATGTCATCAATTGCTCATGTAGGGAGGTCAGGAGAACTAAAGTGCCTCTGATTCACCATAGAAATCTTTTAGCTCCACCATTACAATTTCTACAAACACCTTCGTAACGCCAATTTTAGTTAGTATTTTGGGATACAACATAGATGTCACAAGCATAATATCTCTTCATGTATCTAGCATGGTGTAAAAAAAGATTATAGTTTTGAGTACAACTAGATAGTATTTCAGCCATATTCGAGTTGTAGTTTATCTGTATCTCTCATGTCCCTCAAATTATGATACTAAAATACAGAAATAACCAAACAGTCATTATTAGCGAATTCATCATAATTAGTAAATTCTGAAAATATGTATTAGCAAATTTATTATCATTATAATTATCAAGATAACATTATAATAATCCTGATAATTACTATAAACTTATATAAACTAAATAATAATAAACAAATAAATTATTATATACATAAATCTAAATATTGTTATAAATAATATTATGATAATTCAATTATCATATGGAGTAAATTAATATTTAGAAATCATTAACCATGCCTATGTTTCATATCATTCACAAATGGTTGTGAAACAATGAAAGGCATCGATTCCCAAACAAACCATAAAACAGCAACTATCAAAGGACACGATGCATTCAAAGAGAGCAATAACTATATCTTGAAAAGCAGTGATAAAGGTTATTTTAGGGAGGAATTAAGACTCTTTTAAAGTCAATGATGGGGTGTCATAAGGGATTAACATTCATTCTAAAAGACAAAACAATTGGGCTAACAGTCACGTCCCCAGCCAAAGAGGTATGTCTTTGTCCATATCGGGTATTAAAGAGATTCATTTCCAAAGAAAAAGGGGATCGAATGGGGGAAAAAAGAGAATATAATCTGTCAGAGAATTATTTCTGATATTCTCTGAAAATCTGATTTCTAAAGGATGCTAAGGATAATCAGACACATTAGGGATTAAATAACAATTGATAATTGATATATATATATATATATATATATATATATTATGATTGATGGATATATATTTTAACTTATATGATTGATAAATAAATTATTGATGAATAAAGTATATACATATATGAATAATAATATAAGAAAAGAATAATTACATAAACATATATATATAAATACTAATTGATATAAGTAAAGAATATCATATATGATTATGCAATAATGATGCTTGCAGCAATTATTGAGCCTTATAAGTAATTACAATCTTAATATAAAAATGAATAGATTAATATTTATTTATATATGTTTTTATCCTATGATCAATCAAATGTAAGATTGAAGGAAGGCAATTAAGGAATAAAGAGTCATGGGAAGACACAGCGGTTCAGGTGATGTACTCACTTAGCAATAATATTTAGCATATTTTGAATCTAAGAAACAGATATTGCTAATCTGATTATTGGTATAATGCTTTCTTTAGTATTAACATGATGATAATGATGTTGATATTGATTTAAAAAATCAGTAATAAATGCAAATGTATTTGATTGCTAAAAGATTGTCTTCTCTGTGCTTGTAGACCTACTAGGGAGGAAGGGCCTGAGAAAAGTGGTGCCTAAAAACCCCACTCAAGTCCGCCCCAAGGGCCCAAGGCAGGGATGGGCCATGGAGGGGTAGCAAAGTCCACCTAAGGTTCCTCCCAGTCCCAAGGCATGGGTTGGGCCATGGAGGGGTGGGGGTCCCACCTAAGATTCCGCTGCAGCCATGGAGGGGTGGTTGGCCTAGGCCACTTATAAGCTTCGTTGGCTTCCCCTAGTATGTCATCTGTTCGGCGAGGAGATGTCATGGGTGGAGAATGCAATTACAAGCCATCTAGAGTGGAAGGTTGTAGGTTACAACCCCTTGAACTTAGCCAAGGACTTCGGGCAAATCTATCCATATGGGTAGAGAATGCAGTTACAAGTCGCTAAGAAGGGAGGGTTGTAGGTTACAACCTTTGTACTAGGAAGAATGGCTTCGGGCGGATCTACCCATGCCACTCCTCATATGTCTTCATAACTACTTTGTGAATATCTAGATATTAATGCTAACAGACGTGTATATGCGGAAATATTGTTCAAATGGTGAATGCAGGTTTCAGCCAGGACTATATCATTGAAAATTGACAAGGTGAAAAACCCTAACACTAATCAATAAGCGAACTCTAGGGCAAAGTGGGATAGGGTATGATATCCCCTTCCCAACAGAACAATAATCAACTATAATTTACTGTGTTGTTCTAGTGAAATCTTCCTGATATTGAAGATGGGGTTTGTACTAATTTGAAATTATAGCCCAAATATGTAAGTGGTTGCATAGAAAATAAGGTAGTAGACCAATGAATAAGAGAACAGTTCAACTCAATCGTTCCAATATGCACTACTTCAGATCAAAGTTGCAAAACCACAAGAGTGCCCAGAACACAAAGGATAATATTGAATACCAGTGAATTGTCCCAATGGTTTCCAAACTCATGAGTTACAATTACAGATTTAAATAGAATAATCACTACCAAAATTTATATTGTCTTTATATTGATGTTCGTCAAAATATCAAGACATAAACTTCAGAACAACTCTTATTCGAAACACAAACTCCATTCAGACTTTCCTCCGCTACAGAATAGAATATTATTCAGAACGTACAATATTCATGTATAGGAAATGGTATTAAATGAGCACATACCCATAGAATATAATCTTTGGCAACAACTACTTTAAGCATCTTCGTAGGGACCAATGAGAATGTATATGGACTTGAGAAATTCCCGTGTTCGTGTCTTCCCCAGAGCTAAGTATATGTATTGTGCTATACAGAGTTCAGCGCCTCTGCTAATCACACTGATATCAGGGATTCTGTGAATGTTTCAGCACCAATAAATAATATTGATCAACATAAATCTAAACCCAACTCATGTGATAGTTTTGATGGCCAAAATGCTATTGAATGATCCTTCTCTGTGATCTTATATATTCAAACACTTACAAACATGAATAATCCCACCGCTAAGCTATAGCAACGCTAGTAATAGGAAAGAAGAGCCATCTCTGTAATATTGTCGGCAAGGTATAAATGTAATCCCGAAATCATTCATATATACATATGTGAACAGATGTTAAAATCGGTAGAAATAAACTACATCCACGATATCAATACTTTTGTACTCCACCGTGATGGTTATCCAGCATATAATCATGCCAATCATAATCAATGACATCGCAAGAACATTGCCAGGAACTCTGTGTTCTCCAAGATATTTCCTATATTTGTAATCCACGGCTCTTAGTAGGAAAGACCGGCAGAGCGTATTCATTAAACCATCAGTAGATTACGAACTACATACAATGAATTCCAAATCCGTCAACTACACATGATACCCATCTTTGATATGCAAGGATACAATAAAGTCCCGACACAGCACACCCACGGCAATATAAATGTTAATATGGTAGCAATCATCCAATGCCAATGATATTGGTTCTAAAAGATTGAATGTTTTCAACGCCAATGGAATTACAAGCCACGGGATTGGGATTGCTGTCAGGAAATGCAAACCAAAATAATCTGGAGACTGTCGAACCCTTCAAAATTGGAGATTTACCATAAACCTCTGGATATTAGAATGACAAATATCAAATAAGAAACAATCATAATTTCATTGTACTGGCCAACATGGGTTTTCATCCGAGAATGACCCCCGAAGTCTGAGAGTTTCTGTTCTCAGATACTTCAATTAAAAAACCAATCATAATTCAAATCTCCGTGCTAATCCTACTGTCCGCCAAAGCCCAATATATCTCCGCCTCGTTCAGTTGATGCAACTAAATTATCTCAATTAAAGACTTTATAAAGAATAGATTATTTATTAAAGACTTTATAAAGTCTTATTATATAATCAATCAATTAAATAATTAAAAAAGGTCTTTTAAAATCTAGGAAGACCGATTTTAGTATTTAATTAATTAATTTAATTATTTTTCTTGGCATATACAAATGGGGACATCACATAGGGGACATTACAGTATCCATACCTAATCTAGCAATATGCATACCAAGGATTTTACTTAGGCATATCTTGCAACTCTAGAACTATTATTGAATGGAGAAGTTACATTAGAGGTTGTACCTTACACTACAAGTTACTTTTTAGACAACCAATGTGACATTATCACATTATTAACATAGCCAATAAATACGTGTCTGCAAAGCATAGTCTAACCATACATTAAATTTAAACCCCACCTAACGAACAACTAAATAAGAGACAACTCCAATTTTGTACCATTTTGTACATAAAAGAATAATACCAAGAAGTTTAGTCATAACATTAGCAATATTCATAAGATGTGCAATAGTTGAAAGAAACATCATCAATGCCAACTAATTGTCAAGTGTAGTGATGATGAACATCAATGTTCTTGGTGTAAACATGATAAAGTAAGTTCTTCAATAACTTCAAGACACCTCAATTGTCATAGAAATGAAGCCAATGTAATCTAAATAAGTAGCAGATTACTCAAAACTCAATATAACCATATTACTTTGAAATTAGCACAAGCAAATGCTTTGTACTTTGTTTCAATAGAGGATAAAGCTATAGTGTGTTGAATCTACCACAAAACAATTCTTAAGCCCAAAGACAAAATACAACCAATGGTTGGTCTCCAAGCATCAACTAAACTGTCCCAATCTGAGTCTATATATCCAATCAACATAAAATCATTTGTCCTCTAATAGACAATGCCAAAATTCAAGAGTACCTTTAAAATATAGCAACATGTATTTTGCTACCTACCAATGAACACACTTCGATTGGGCTAAAAACTAAAATATAAAAAACAACAAAACAAAGATTGTGTTGTGGATGTAAGATACATCAAACTACCATGTCTATAAAATGACTCATCGATTAGTTATGAATCATCATAGGCTGGTAACTTTAGTTTGACCTACATCAATATAATGGAATAACTATATCAATCATGCCAAAATGGAAGATGAAATTGCCATGTTACCAAATCTCTACACCTAAGCAATATTGTAGAAGACCTAGATCAATCATGTCAAAAGTAGAACATAGAACAAATTTCAAGTGTTGCAATGTAGTGGCCCATAGAATCACTACATCATCACCATCATTTTTGACATGGAAATCTAGATCAAATGCACTTCATATAAATCCAAAATCTCAAATATATTGATCAATTTTAGTACATCAAGCTCATTGAACCTACTTATGTTTGTATAGAGACTTTAGAAGCCCATAAAACATATGATCACTGCCAAGTACCTAAAATCCTTTAAGACGTACCATATTGACCTTATCCCAACCTCCATCCAAGAAGATCTTTTTCACATCCATCCCATACAACTTTAATAAAAATGGGGCTGTTGTGCACAAGAGCAATCAAAAAGTGAACATCTTTGGCATAGGATCGTAAGTCTCTCTATAGTCTATCACATCCTATTGTTGATAACCTTTTGCAACAAGACAATCTTGTACTTGTCCAAAGTACTAACAATTTTACATTTGCATATAATGGATTTTTTACCTAAAGGCATTGGGCCATCTCCCAAATATTGGTTTCACCAAAGCATCATATTCAACCTACATGGCGAACTCCCTTTCAAATTTCGCCTTTCGCTTTTACACATTGTTGTGGTTCAAGCACCTTCAAACAATCAAAAAAAAGAGCAGAATCAACATATTCCTATGAACCAACAAAATGTTTTACTACTCGTCAAGGTCAAATAGGAAGGTCAACTTCCCACACATCTTGACTAGTGGAATAATACCACTTTGGTCTCCATTGATGTGTAACCCAATATCCCTAAAATGAAGAAACCACATCATAAATTGAAGTCAATATAGGTCTTTGTCTCTAATATACCAATGGTCTAGGAGAAATTTCAATTAGAGGCTAGAGCATTAGCAACTATAATGGAGTACAAGAAGATCCAGAAGCTTCATCTTTCACCAAAATCACAAAACTCATTCTAGACTAGTCACTAAGAACCTATTGGTTATGGTTAAAATCAAAGAAAGGTCTTTATTTTATTTTTAAAATATCCCAACTAACCATGAATGTCAATAGAATTACCAATGAATCCATATGCCTTAGATTCTTTATTATAGCTGGGAAAGAAATATCTAGAGCTCTCAAAATCTAGTTTACTCCTTATTCTATTAGGATACAAAACATATGCAGTCGACCCAAAAACATAAAAAAGTGCTACCTTTGGTTTCAGCTAAAAACAAGATTCCTCATGTGACATCTTTTAAAGTTTTAAATGTACTTTTCTTCAAGAGATATACTATCATGTTCATGGCTTCGCGCCAATATAAGTACAATACACATGTTGTGAATCATGCATGGAACCATCTCCATGATAGTTATATTTCTCCTTCGAACCACATCATTTTGTTGAGAGGTATATGGAGTTGTCATTAAATATTTTCCCTCTTACGATAGTCTTAAAACTACATGGAAGTGAACCCACCTCCATTATCAAACCTTAATATATTGATCCACCTACCATTCTGATTTTCAACCAAACTTCTTCAAAAAGTGTACCCACTTTTTCCTCAAGAAATAAGCAACCAATAACAAGTACCTCACACCAAGGATTATTGATGATTTCCAAGATAGCTCACACTAATTTGCATAAATGAGATCTAAAGCCCACTTTGCACACCATGCCCCTTCAATAGGAAACAACTTTAATTTCTACTTACCAGCCAAACACTTGTACATATAGCTTATTTCTTTTGGATCAATGACAACCCATGAACACTATTTCTGGTCGGTATGGCTAAATAGTAAATACTAAAAGTTGAAAAGGCCAAATCTCTTGTGCCACAAAAATTTATTATGGCAATCCATAACGAAGACATGCAAATTGACTATGCCAGGATCAACCAACCTATATAAACCACATCACCCAATGCTTAGGGCAACATTTCTATCATGCTTGATATGAATCACAATACACTTCTTTTTCACAAAAATTCACAACAATATTAGGATTTTCTATAAGTTGGCCCATATACAAAGGATTTTTGTTCATAGTTGGAACAAGCTTAACATCGGAGTGGTCCTTTGTATTGACAATGCTAGAGGCCTTTGGTTTTCTTAGGGTATCCTATAACTTGGTGAAGGTATTGTTTAAAGATGCAAATGCACAAATTGAAATCAATGGATTCCTTACAGAGTCCTTCCCCTTGAGTAGGTCAATCAAGCAAGGGTGCCCCCTTGGCCCTGCCCTATTTGTGATTGTTGCAAAGTCCCTTTATTCTATATTGAGAACAGATAAGTTGGGGCCCCAATTTAAAGGTGTAACATTACTTGATAATTCCTCCTTATTAAATATTCAATTTGCAGATGATACTGCCATGTTCCCTGAATTGAGTGAAAAGAATATGATAAATCTTAGTGAAAGGCTAAATATATTTTGTCAAGCTTTAGGTTCAAAAATCTCTGAGTCAAAATCCATGTTGTTGTGTTTGGAACATGAACCTCCAAATTGATCAAACAAGGTTGCTTGGCAGTGGCATGGTGTTACACCCCAGTTATGTAATTACTATTTGCTATTACTTGTAGGGTAAAATGTGAATGTAATGTGAATTCGGGAGATGAATAAACTGTGCTTGTACCATGTTATCAATGTGAATGTTATCTCATTTGATGTTGTCTTATTTGATATTACCTCAGTTGATGTTATTCATGGTGAAATGCTGCATATAAGTGAATGAAAGGTTATTGAATTATTATTATTCCAACTTTGGAGATGTTTATGTATACTGCATATGTTATGAACAATTGACTGTCATGTGCATGTGTTAGTGAATGCAGGTATGTGTTTCATTCCTCCAGGCGGAGAGGAAATATCACTTGGGAGAAGATCTTGGTCAAATAACCGGTAACGTAAACTATCTGAGCATACACACACCACAGTAGTTTGGTTGTGTCTAGACATACAAGTAAAAAGTTGATAAGTCATCCCTAGTTTGAAGTATCTACATCAGTAAAGGTCTTGGTTACTATCGAGTGCATTATTGGGTAATGTTTATCTATTTGAGCTTTGAGTCCTTCCTTATCCTATTGTGTTTGTATGTGCGGTTGAATGAGTGTTTGGATATACGCATACATGCATATATATGCATATGACAGCATACACGTACGATGGATATAATGGGATGTCCAAACAGGTATGATGACATATGTATAGATATGCATATATGTATATAAATTATGATGTTATGTGTCTTTGAGCCTACTATCGATACATATCTACGTCAAAAGTATACATGTATGAGTATATACATACATTGATCCGTATGTGAGAGCACAATCATATGCACGTATGTGTGAGTAGGAATACTCACAAACATACTCACTCGAGGGATCAATTACATATATGCGATTATATATATATATACTTAATGAATGTGTATCGACCAGAATAGGAATATATACATGTGTATGTGCTTGACAGTGCAATCGAACGTATATTTATATATATAAGTTATATACATAAATACATGTCTACGTAAGTATACAAAAGCATAGAGGAGTATGTATATACTCATATGTATATAGATATATATATACACGTAAGTGTAATGCTTATATAAAGGCGTGTGCATGTGTATGTATATATATATATATATATACAATATGTATTATGCATATATATATTTCTAAATGATCGTCTTATATATTTGTAAATACATATCATTTTATAGAACAAATGTTTAGACGTGGGACTAAATGCTATATGAGTTTTTGTCAAAGAATGTTTAACGCGTATATACATATATATATATATATATATAATTTAAGGGTGGCACCGTATTAAATATATATATATATATATATATATATAGTGGATGCATTTTATATAGAGGCGCAGCCATAAAGTAAAGTATGGCTTTATTAAAACAAAGCATATAGATGAACGTCTTTAACCACGTAGGTAGTAGAATAGTAAGAAGACATGTTTAAATATGGCTCATGAGTTGAAGCGCATGAGTATAGAAGGTAATGTGCAGCAAACTAATGGTTGATATAGAATAGATATCAAGTGCATAGTTAAGTGTATCTGCTGTTAAAAGAGTTAGGCACATAAAGGATGGAAGTTGACAAAGTCAACAATATGCAAAATGCAGCAACAACTAAGCAACGTGTTATGCCACATGGATGGCAATAAGAGTTAAATCGATATGAAGTATTTGACTTGGACAAAGCTTTATGGAAAGACGTCTTAGTAAACAGAGATCTAATATAGGTGGATTAAATACTTGCAGCGCTATTTAGGGAAGAGTCCTTTCATCTGTAATATAAAGACCAAGTCAACTTTAAAACGTGCTTCTTGGTGAATATGGACTTATTCAACTATGCGAACAGCAAGCAAAAGAATAGGGATAGATGCTGAAAGTAGGCGCCACCTCTTGAAACAATTTCCTGTAGATGTCTTTGCTGGAGAAGAATTTAAATTCTCCATGTGCATTTTGAATTGCTATTTGAATTGCTATCAAAGATGTAAGTCAATCTGTAGGAGGTTTTGCTGAGTTTGAGTTTATTTTATCGTCACCTTATTGCTAAGTTGCTCTGCATGAAACTTGTTGCCATTTTACATGCCTAAATTGTAGGCTTTGTGATTGCTTGATTGCTCTATAAATAGTTGAATCATTTCACTTGAGAGGGCGGCATTCTTTCCCAAGAAATATACGTCTTTTGCAGTTCATTACTTCTGAGTTATTACCAGCCATATTTGTCTTGTTTTGTGAGTGAGAAAAAGATTGATCTATTATGAGTAAGAGGTATCATTATTGTTTGACAGAAGTAAGCTATCAACAAGTGAGAAAGAGTTGTTTGAGAGAAGTTGATTGCTGTTGAAGAAGGTTGCACTGTTGCCATTAATTTGGAAAAGCAATAACAGCTAAGTTACCGGTTCGGGTTCGGGTTCGGGGACGGGTTCGGGTACGAGAACTCGGTACGTGGGTACGGGCAAAATTTTTTTAGGGGTTTGGGTACGTGTGTATATATATATATATATATTAATAATTTAATATATTATAAATATATATATATGTATTATATATACAAAAAAATAAGAGAAACATAGAGAATTGTAAAACTAAATCATTTCATAGTATGATACTTGATCATTGATCAATGCCAAATGCCAAAGATAAATATTAAATGCCAATTGATAGTTGAAAAATATTCAAATAAAATTACTGAATTACAAAATGTAGTTCATGAAACATTGAAAATTTGAAACATGATTCAATGTTCATTGTTCATATGCTCATCAATCATCAAAAGGATTGTCAGAATCATCATGACTTGGATTTTGAGTGGTTTCAACTTCAAAATCATCATCATTTGAACCCAAAGCGGATCCAACACCATGTGATATGTCATCAATATCACCCACATCATCCATAGTGGCTCTAACAAGATCCTGAATGGTTGCATCCAAGTCAGTAGACTCGGGTGCTACATCCCAAAGCCTCGCTGCCCCCTGCCTGTATTGAGGATCCTACGTGACAGAAGACGCAAATTGGAATGAATATACACTAAGTCTTCAGCTCTTTTTGCAGCCAACCGGTTACGCTTCACTGAGTGGATAAAGGAGTATGTACTCCAATTCCGTTCAGCAGAAGAGCTTGCAACCTGGAGAGAAAACCAACAAAATTAAAAATAAAAAAAAAAAATGCAAGATAAATTCAAGAATGTTAAGTGTTAAATTTTACAATACAAGTGGCAAAAAAAAAAAAAACTTACTTGTGAGAGGATCTTGATTGCAAGAGGTTGGAGGTACATATAATCTTGACCATGGAGGTACCACCATGTAAGACCATCCATTTTGTATTGGTCTCTAGCAACAGAAGCATTATGATTTTTTGATTTTCCTGTGACAAACATTCCAAATTCTCTCATGACACTTGCATGCACTTCTGGATCACTGAACATTCTACTAAATGTCGTCTTATACCCATTAGCAACTTCAGCATCTCTATATGGCGGTATTCTCCCTGGGATAGAAAGTACTTCAGTGGTATAGTACCTCGGAGATAGGGCATATGCAAGGAGGTGCAATGGAGTTGTCATCTTGTTCCAACGATGAAGAACAATTGCTTCCACCCTTTTGTACAAGGTGTCTTCAGGATCATTCTCTTTTTTTTGTATTTCTATTTTTATTTTTTCCAACATTGTGTCCATGCTATCATAGACATCCCCCAAGCATGGTTCATCTGTATCAGCAAACCGAAGCATAGACATGATAGGTTCGGTGAATTCCAATACATAATTCACACGATCCCACCAATCGTCATTCAAGATCAATGCCTTGACTTTTTGGGCCCTCTCTGAATTTGATTGCTTCCATATACTCCATTGGTTGCTAATAACCATTTGACTCAATGCATCTTTCACCTTCACAAGTCGTCTCAGAACAATTGTGTGAGATGCAAACCGGGTCTCGGCAACCTAAGAACATGTTAATAGTAAGTTAATGACACATTTAAAATATGTAAATAATGCAAAAAATTATTTTATTCAATTATGTAAAACATGACATAAATGATAAATGAAACTAAATATATTAAATTTTAAAATTTACCTTCAACAATTCCAATGTTGAAAAAGTTCTGAAAATTGCTTGTGACATATGGTGGTTTGTCACAAACATCTGGATCTCCTCAGACTCCTGGTATATTTCTTTCACCCACTCTATTTGGGTGCCAATTGCTTGCATCACCAAATTGAGGGAGTGTACAGTGCACGGTGTCCAAAAGATGTGCTCATATCTGGCCTCTACCAAAGCACCTGCAGCCCTGCAAACTTTTGCATTGTCCGTAACTACTTGGACAACATTTTCACTACCCACCATCTCTATGGAGTCAATGAGAATCCTGGAAATGAACATTGCATCTTTCACTTGCCCTTCACAGTCAACCGCCCTCAAAAACATTGCCCCCTTGGGGGACACTGCAATAACATTAATCAATGGACGGTTTTTGCAATCTTTCCATCCATCGGAAACAATAGATACACCTGTTTCAACCCAAGAATCTCTAATTGGTTTTAGTTGGGCCTCTACATATTTCCTCTCTTTTTGCAATAAGGTGGTACGCACCTTTTCATACCCAGGACTTGTGAAATCAGGAGGTGCACTATTTATTGCTGACACCATGTCCTTCCAATATGGTGATCTCACCAAGTTGAATGGAAGACCATTGGCATAGAGGCAACGTGCAATTTTTTCTTCAGCAATATCTCTTGCCTCCATTTTAAATGCTTTCTCTAATGGACCTCTCTTGCGGGTGGTGGTTTCTGGTTCTTCATCTTCTTCTTCCGTAGAGGGTATAGACAAGAAGGGATGTCTAGAGGGCCTAACTATCTGATGAGTGGGTAATGTTTGTTTTTTCTTTCCGGAACTATAACTAGTTTGTTTTCCTCTTGCAATTGAATTGTCGGCATCTTCTTGTTCTTTTATAAATCCTGCTATTTGTACAGTAGATAACCCCTTCTTATCTGGACCCACACACATGTTAATCCCTTTACCACCAGGGCCCATAAAATGAAGTTTTACTCGGTAGTAGGAGCTATTATATTGTGCATTGCAAAAATTACACTTCCAAACAAACCCCCCACCTCCAGGAATTTGTGAAATTCGTGTGGTATGTCTCCATAAAGGAGATCCTTTATCAATTTTAAACTTTTGGCTTCCATCCCCACCCACTGAACTTTGACTACTTGCCATTGTTGCAATCTATAAAAAAAATGAAAAAAAAATATATATATTTGAAAAACTTCTTCACAAACTTGAAAAAATTCATCAAAAACTAAGAAACTTAAAAAAAATCATCAAAAGATTGAAGAATAGGGTTTAAATGCATACCTTGAACACTTAAATCTCCTTTGTAGAAGCTATTTGCCACTCCACAATCGATCTCCTTCAAATGCAATCACCTCCCTTAAAAATGCTAAGATGGACACAAATTATGGAGAGAGCAAAATGAGAGGTAAAAATGAAATGCTTTAGTGTTAAAATGCCTCATATTGGGTCGTTTTAGGGTTTTGTAGCAAAATAGAAATAAAAAAATTGCTTTTTATTCACTTTTGGGCCCACTTTTGAAGTGTTGGGCCGTGGGTTCGCAGGGGTTCGCCCGGGTACGCGGCTGGTACCCCCGGGTCCGCGTACCCACGGGCCTGGTACTCGCTGGGTACGCACAGGGTGCGTGCCCAGCGTGTACCCACAGGCGAACCCGTACCGGGTTCGCACCCGAACCGGGTTCGAGGCCTGTGGGTACGAATCCGGTAACACAGAATAACAGGCATGGGGATCTCTTCTTCTTTGATTATTTTACTTTTGAAAGATCAAGTCTTGTATGCATGGTTGAGAGGTCTTTTCTAGTATATGCATTAGAGAATTTAGATTATTTTGGAAAGGAAGTTGAAGCTATTATGCTTTTTTCTTAATGTATTTTTAAGAACTCCATGATAGGAGAGATTGCTTGAACATGGGTTGCAATGTGTTTGTATTTACTCCATAGAAGGAGATGGGTGTTTATCATAAGTATTATATACTAGGTATTTAATTATACTAGATATGTTTGAACATGGGTTGCAATGTGTTTGTATTTACTCCATAGAAGGAGATGGGTGTTTATCATAAGTATTATATACTAGATATGATTGTACATGAAAGGCGCATTTGGTACACTTAGCTAAGTTATTGATTTAACTAGGAAAGCCTGTGTTTACTCCTAGGAGAGGTCATCCAAAATGGAAGAGGGTTTTATATACTTACATGTAAGTAGGGTTATCCAAGTATATAGGTTATCTTTGGAATGATGAACTATCCATTGAGGAAATACCTAGCTTGTGTACTTACTAGTTAAGTAGTTAATTCCAAGTAGATTAATATGGTTGTAGGTTATCTGGGATGGAGGACTATCCATTGAAGGAAATACCCATAAGTAGCTTAAGATAGCCTTAAGTCAAATCGGCCCTAAGTAGTGTATGTGATAGATGACTCTCAGTTGTTTACTGAATAAAACTCTTTGATCAAAGTAGTGTGAATGTCTGAGACTCCACTCTAGATTGTGTGACTCCACTCTAGGTTGTGTGACTACCAAGACTAACACTGTCAGTTCACCGTGATCCAATATTACATGCTAGATCGGGATTGTGGGATTACAAAGTTTTAGTTATGTAGGACATAGCACTATGCTCGGTTGTCGTTATCGGTTACTCTACCAATCTCTTCGTCGAAGGGAAGGGCAATCTATCGAATGATAGATGTGCGGGGGACAGCATTATGAGTCTGTGGTTGGCGGAAAAGCGTCTGAGTGATGCTTCTCCTCCACAATAGGGGACAGAAGAACCAAGATTTGAAAGAAAGGATCCTGGACCGCCTTACATCTATTAGTTCTAAAGCTCATTGGAGCTATGTATGTAAGTGTATGTATTCTTGTATAATTGTAACTTGTGAAGTTATTGTAATGAAATGGAATCTTTATTGTAATTTGATATGGAATCTTGTTCATATATTATCAATAAAGAAAAGAAAAAATTGATTGCACTAACTTGTTACTTAGCTTATGTACTCGTATGGTGTAAAATTAAAAAAATTTACTGCATTGAAGGGTTAATACGTTACACATGGCCCGGATAAAATTGTAAGGTACCTTAGGATCCCATTCTCAGTAAACCCTTCACTGAAAGATATGTGGAACTGGATGTATGCAAAAATTGAAAAAAAGCCGAAAAGTTGGAATAACAACTATCTATCTCTTACTGGGAGAATACAGGTATGTCAAAAAAGATTAGCATCTTACTCAATTTACTATGCATCAGTGTGGTTTTTTGCTAGTTACCAAATCAATATTGTTCAAGAGTTGGTCAGAGAATTCCTCTAGTCAGATGGCAAAGGGAAAAAGAAAAAACATGCAGTGAATTGGCAATGGTGTTGTGTTATGAAGGATGAAGGTGGCCTAGGCCTAAAAGACTTACAAAAACAAGGTATGGCACTAGTCATAAAATGGATAATAAAAGCGTTAACTGGGGGTGAACCTTGGAAGGTTCTAGTTACAAACAACTTAACAGAGGTTGTCCCTAAAAAAGCCAAACAATGGAAGGGGTTGCACATTCATGATATCCTGTTTGGAGAGTTTGAGACAAAACCAGTTGCATCTGCAGTATTTGGAGGGCCTGGGGGTCTTTCAAAGATCTGATAAAGGTGAAAGATGAAGGGAATGGAATGGACAGCAGTATAAATGGGTTCAAGTCTGTGCGGTGGAATCTCTCCAACTCAAACAAGCCTCTAGCCTGCATAAGAGGATGTTCTGCCCTTAAATGGAATAAGAAAAGTATCAAGTGTTTTAGTGATATTGTGGGTATCAATGGTATTAAGAGCTGGGAGCAGCTAAAAGAGGAGGTTCAACTGCCCGAATCTCAGAAGAGAACATACTCTTTGTTAAGGAAAGTTATGATGCCTTACAAAAAGATAAATAATGAAGAGGAATATGACTGTTTTGTTTGGAATGATGGCTCTCCACTTTTGACTGTTAAATCCATTAACCTATACAAGATGTTGACCTGTCCAATGGAAGTACTGAATCATGTGAATAAGTTCTGGAATCTTGACCTTAACAATAGTAACTGGTATAAGTTTGTTAAAGTTTGCTGGTCCAAATGGATTGAACCAAAAAAATCATGTTTTAGATGGTTATTGTGGTCAAAAAAGTTGGTCTATGGTCCCTCTAACCTGGTTTGTTCTACTTGTAATGATATTGAAGATGTTGATCATATCTTTTTTAACTGCCCTTTTGCTAATGCAATCTGGTTTGTCTTTATGGGCAATCCGCTTGGGTGGGATAGTAGGGATAAAGTGTCCTGGTGTGAAAGGCTTGAAAGATGAGTCTAATATCTTCTGGTCTGTCTTGTCTACTGAGATTTTGTGGTTTTTGTGGAAAAGAAGGAATGAGCACATATACCAAGGCAGGCAAAGGGTCCTTACTGAGTCTAAAAATAGACTCACTGTTCTATTGATTGTGGAACAGGTCACCTTAACTTTGAAGATGCCAACGGATAGGTTCATGAAGATTCTTGATGATGGAGCTGCACCAATCTTCAAAGATGATATTAAAGAAGCAGATTATTGGCCCCAGGATCTGAGGGAAATAGACAGCAAGTTTAAAGATGAGTATATTGATTTTCAAAATCAATCCTCTAAGGTCCACCAGTACGAGGTTAAGAGAGATGAAGCAATCAGAGATCTGGAGATAACTCATCAGACTTTTGATACCAGCAGCTGGGAACATATCTCTCCACCTACAGGTACCTTCCCTGAGATTGATTCCTACAAGATAAGCAGGAATATTGCTAATGAGAAAGATGAAGATCCTTTTGTATGCAATGTAATGATGGATAATGTAATATTTTAACTCTGTCTCACAAACTATGATATGATATTGATGTATTTTGGTGCCTGGTTTGGGCTGTTGTTTTAAATGTGACCACCCCGGTCACATATATATTGTAACCAGACTTTATACTTTTAATATATTTTGTGCTCGAATTCCAAATTTTAAAAAAAAACAAAAAAAAATTCTTCTATAGTATCTTGTTAGACCTAGAAATCCTCAATTCTTAGGGTCCATCTTAACACCTTTAAACAACACCAAATGTCTTGAGTATTCTACTTGTTTCACCCTAAAGACACATTTGGATTGTTTTACAGATTTTATTTTCTTCCAATTCATTAGCAATAGCAATATATTTTGTGCTCGAATTCCAAATTTTTTTAAAAAAAAAATTCTTCTATAGTATCTTGTTAAACCTAGAAATCCTCAATTTTAGGGTCCATCTTAACACCTTTAAACAACACCAAATGTCGAGTATTCTACTTGTTTCACCCTAAAGACACATTTGGATTGTTTTGCATAGATTTTATTTTCTTCAAATTCATTAGCAATAGAAATATGAAACTTATCTTTATGAGTGATTTTGTTTAGTTTCTTGTAATGTGAGCACATTCTCCATGGATCATCCCTTTTGTTAAGAATAAGCATAGGGGATAAATAGGAATTTTTTTGGGGGTGAATAATGTTTCTTGGTATTTTGAGTTGACATATCTTTGCTTCTATAAAAGTAATTGTGCCCCCATATTATAAGAACCTTCCTTGAGTAGTTTCTCCATCCTATCGGAACTATTGATTTCACTTGGTGACGATTTTATTCCCAAAAGTTCATACTTTTCCCATGTTTCCTAAAATCCATGGATTAGTCTTGAAAATTGAAAGATTTTTTTCCTAATTATTTAAGCTATCGCAAACCTAAATGTTGGAAAAATATTGTCATTGATGTCAAAGACGTTTTAGTGATATTCGTGGCCCCAAATAAAATTAACTTACTCTTATATTGGTTGCCCCCCTTTGGAGTATTAAAGATAAATAAATGAAAATTAAATTAAATGTTTTATTATTCATGAGGCCAACCCTCTATATGGTGACACCCCATGTTGGGGAAATTAAATTAAAAATAAATTAATTTTATTGAGCACACCCACTAAAGAGGTGTGCCCAACCTTGGGAAATAAATTAAAAATAAATAAATATTATTTTTGCTAAGTGGGTAGACCCCCTTGGAGAGTCACCCCTCTTGGGCGAAGAGGCATGATTAACAAGTATAAATAGAGGATTCTAAGAGGGCTTAAAATCAATCAATTCAAGAAATATTATTCATATGAAGAGCAGAAATAAAAAGATATTTGAGCAGATTTATGAAAGATATGTGAGCAAATTTATGAGAGGTATTTAGCATCAATTTGTGAGAGAAATAAAAGCAAGATCATGGTGTTACTATGAGGAAATTATAAAGAGTAAAGTGCAGATTTATGAGTGATTTTATTGCAGATTTGTAAGAATTGTTAAAGGCGGATCTAAGAGAAAGTTGCAAACAAATTATCATATTATTCACTTGGAAATTGGAGCCTCCTAATTGAGGAGATCGAGAGGTTAGTGCCTCTTATTAGAACTTAGAAGAGATCGGCGTCTCTTTCTGGGTTGGTGCTCAATGGTGGGGATTGGAGTCTCCAGCGGGTATAGAGCTAGTAATCATTGCTGTGGCAGCATAGAGCTAGTAATGCTAGACTGTGTCATGCAGTCTCCTATCCACAAAGGTCAACAAATTGATGTTGTAATTCCTTTTTTATGCCATCGACATCCTAATTCACGATTCTTATACACCAAAAACACCTACAAATATTTATGTTTTTAAAGATCTTATCTCCTTCAGCTCAAATCTCCTTTCGTACTCATTTGTTTGAAGTATATTTGTGTATTTGAGCAAAGTAGCGTGTAACTGATTAGTTTTTTTTGTCTTTGAAGTTGCATTAGAGAAGAGTGCATAGAAAAGAATGTGATTCCTTAATAGTTCTCTATATATCATGTTTCTTATCAAATTAGAGGCAAGTTCGCCAAAAGCATCCCAGCTCACCTAACCAACAGCACTTCAACAAAAGAGTCAAAAGAATTTCAAAAACAACAAACTTGCAATAAGCATCTAAATAGAAAGAAATATTCTCTAATAGATGTATTGATAGGTTCTTAGGTGAGTATTTAAACAAAATGTACCCTTATTTGTGAAGATGCCTTACATCAAGATTACCCTTGGATAAAGTAAGAAATGAACACAAGCAAAGTGAGGGAAAGCAATCGACAAATGAATAAATTCATTAAAGAGAGAACTAAATTAAGAGCAAGCACCCAAATATTATTGCATGCAAGATTCCAAATTCTTATTTTTTAAAACTGAAACATAAAATATACTATAAAACCATACCTGTGACTAATACTAAGAGGCAAAGATACATTTTCTATTGTAGATTGGAGCTTGTCTCTTTCCTCTTGAACCAATTGCTGCAAAAAATGTTATAAAATTTGCAAAAAACCACATCAAACAATTCATATTTGCAACCAAAAGGCCTTCTTTTAAAAAATTGAAGTTCCAAGACAAACTATAGAAAGTTCTTCTAAATTACATGCATTTCAATATTTACAAAAAACCTATCGACACCCTAAAACATGAAACTTCACACAAATATATATAGAGAAATGCTGCGACATGCTAAAGAGAAAATGAAAAGATACAACGTAGAAGTTATATTCCACCAAGTTTCGGAGATGAGCATGGGGCGATGTATTTCGGAGACGGATTTTTTTGGAGGCCATTTTAGGGGACGGTGAGGACTATTGAAAAAAAGGAAAATTTTAAAAACATTGGAAAATTTCAAAGATTCATATGATAACATTGATAAAGCGTTCAGCATATACATTATAGATCCTTAATACATAACATTTACAAGAAAATGCCCAAAGGCTGCAAGTTCCAACTACAAAATGACAAAAACATAGAAAATAAACTACTACCCCTTGAGCTTGCAAACAACTTGTGCAATCAATGAGCCTATCTCCCATGTCTCAAGATTGTGGTAATTGTCACAAGTGACAAAAAGTTCCCAACTTTGTACTGAGATTGGAAAGGATGCTGCCTCAATACGAGTGAAATCTATGCAATTGTATGTTGCAAACTTACAATTTTGTAAATGCAAAAACAACAAAAAACTATTGTTTTCAGTGATAGATAACCACCAACTTGGGACTGAAATACCAACTTGAGAGGTACAAATGGACTTTATTTTGAAAACCCTTCTATTTTGTCAATTGAAATGGCATTTTTAAAACTGCTTTCAAATCTTGCAAATGTAATGTCCCATTTTATTCCTAAATGTCTGCAGCCTATGTTTCAAAAGAAATCAATAAAGATAATTAATATTAGACCAAACTGGCATTAAATAAAGATTAAGTTGTTAAGAATGGTCAACCAGCATATAAAGAGTTGTGTCCCTTGAGCAAGATAAGAGCAAGATAAGACATATAAGGTAGATATAGAAGGAGAGGAAAGGGGAAGAATTATTAGGACTGATTACAAGTAATAGACAGAAGCACTAGCAAATTAACTTAAATTAAATTAAATTATTATTCTCCAAATGCAGTGATGAAGAGTTGTAACTATTGAAGTGAAGAGGTGTGACTCCCTTGTTGTACCCAAAATTAAATTTTTGCTTCATTAAGGCATTTTGGTTAAAATGGTCAAAATCTTGTAAAATTGTCATCAAAAGTCAAAAAAGGTCAAAATTTCTAAAAAATAGCAATTTTCTATTCTTAGAAATTTCTGAAAAATAAATGGACCATAGGGTTTTTCTGGGTTTCTTGTCAAGAGGATGCTCACAAAATTTTGGAAAATTTTGAAACTAGGGTTTCAGGCCCCTATTTAAAAAAAAACCCTAAAAATAGAATCTTTGCAGAAATGGCTAAAATTGATTTTGATTGGTTGATTCTTAGTGATGATCACATTGGTCCTCAAAAAGTCAGTTTTTCTCCAGTAAATCACTGGATAGACTATTGTATGTGTAGTGTCAAGTCTATTCTGACAAGAAACGTTGTAAAAGGGTCTGATATACAATTGTTGTAGGTTAAAACAAACATGATGAATCATTAAACTCCCTCGAGACCACCAAAGGTCACTTCCTAACCATGTCCAAAATCTTTACAAACATTCACCAAAACATGAATCCCAAAAACTGCAGTCAAAATACTTTGAATTATCTTACTTTTGAAACCCTAGAACTAGAACTCCGTTGAGCACAATTTGATTCTTGAATAGAACCACTCCACTAGCTAGGGATTATCAAATGAGGTTTTTCATCCTCAAACGATTTTTGAAGAACTCACAAGTTCAACCATCAACATAACAATATGTGTAATTTTTAGCGTAACCAAATGATCCCCCAACACCTCCTTTGTATAACTTTCTTCATTGCTTTTTGAAAAAGTGATATTTTGCTTTTTTGCTACTTTTTTGAAAAAGTGTTTTTTGCTTTTTTGTTGCTTTTCGAAAAAGCATTTTTTGTTTTTTCATAAAAACAAGTTTTGCTTTTTGTTATTTTTTGTGAAAAAGCACATTTGCTTTAAATTAAATAAAGCATTATGTGTGAACATTTAATCACCTTTCCAACGAGCTATAACACTAAGTTGTCCTTTAATTATTTCTCAACATTAGACAACATTAGTGAAGTATTAATTAAATAACTTAATAACTCACTCAAGTTGCAAAAAATACTGCAACGTCATCAAAATCCAATTCTGACCACACCATGATGAAACTGTAGTAGGAAGATGATTGAAATCAACTTGGTGACTTACTAAACATAGCTTGCTCCTGCAAGAAGTTTGGAGAGCACCCTAAAGGTCAAAAATTGATTCTAAAAGCATCAAAGGGCTCCAACTAACCAATTGAACTCAAACCCAAGAACAATTTCTCTACAAGACTGATCAAATGCTTCTCCAAGAATGTTGTTCTCCCTAACTAACTAGTTAGCCTTCAAAAGACTTGGAAACTAGCTAAATGTGCATGAATTGGCTAAGCGCCAAAAGGGAAAATTACAACATGCTCTTGGTGCAGGAGCACCTAGTGATTGCATCCCTCCATGAGGCAACCTTGCTAAATTTGGTTTAGTTTTGGTGTTTTGATGTTGTAATAAAGTCATTTAGACCATTTTGAATTTGTATGAGTCTAGTTTGGGTCCTAGAAGGTCATTTTGGGAATCATTTGTCAAACATTGTAAAAATTGTCAAATTGTCACAAAATTGTCAAGTGCAATTTAGCAATTTTGTCATAGGGTCGAAGATGAACGGTTAGTAGTTGAAAAGTTGGTTTGTAAACGTTGGAACAAGTTTGAAAAAGCATAAAAATCCTGAATCCATTGTTGTAAAGGTTGTTGAGAGGTATTGAATCTAGTTTCATTTGCTTTTGGCCTAATTGATTTTTGTTGGGTTTTGAGCATTTTAGAGCAAATTTACCAAAAACAGTTTGAAACCCTTGTTTTGGGGCTTGATAGGAGAAAAAATTGAGTTTCTCATTATAGCACCGTTGAAAAATCTTCTAAGTTCGAAAAAGGGACTGTATACATGTATTTGATGTTTTCCCAAGGTTGTAAGAGATTTGGTGAAGGTTTGCACGTCATACGGTGATGCCCCAGACTGATTTTACCATGTTTTGATGCATTTGAAGCCAATAGGAGTGAGGGTTTGATGAAATACCTTTGGGGAAGAGTGGGAAACGTTTTAGTAAGCATGTACAGACCTTATGTGATGTGTCCATGCCTTTGGAACAAATGTTTGTGATCAGAAGTGTATAGAACCAAAAAACCCCATTGCATACAAGCCTAATTAGACCTTAAGAATAGCTAAGCAGTCCATTTTTGGAAGACACTTTACAAAACAACCCTACCTGAATTTTTGATATGTTTTAAAGAAACCAAATGGGTACTCAAATATGTTTTTACAGTTGGGATATCAGGTTTTATTCAAAAGTTACAAAGGACTGTTTATTTCTTGAAAATTAGTAGGAAGGTTTGCCTCTTGTGTGGAACCACCATTGTTTGAAGACATTAGGTTTGGGAAACCATTTTGTTAATTTAATCATGTCATATTTGGGATGTTCAAAGTGTGTTGGGGGTCCAGTACTAGGTTGGGATCTTAAAACCACTCTTGGGTGCATTTGTAGCACTCATAGCTATGTTGCATATGAGAAGGGATTGTGAGTGTTTGCATGATCAACCAAGTTTGTAACTTATGATCTCTTGAATGACTTGATGGAGTTTGTTATGTCATGTACACCCTGCGTAAAGTCTTCCATGTGTTGATTAAATTTTTTTTGAGTCCATTGTGCCCATTTGAGGTGCGTAATCTTGTCAAGGTCATGCCAAGTTAAAGAGAGTTTAGTATGTTGAAATATCAACCCATTTTTGTGAAATATGCCTCTATTGTGTTGAAGTGAACCCCTGCTCTACATCAATTGGTATCAAAACTATAAGACTCTGGAAAGGAAGGTTGTGTGTTTGTGTGTGTTGTCTCTTTGCAGGTTGAGGAGAGAACCTGGATGCCAAGAGACTAGGTAGTGAAGAAAAGAGGAAACCTAGTTGAGGTGTCACAAAAACGAGGAGAAGCAAGGTGAAAGAGACTTGCTTGAATAAAGAGAAGAATGGATGTGTTGAGGAGATACTTGCAGGCTGAGGGTTCACAAAAGAGGAAACAAGAAAGGAAGAAAAGAGGAAAAAGAGATGAAGCAAGAAAAAGAAAAGGCAAAACAAATGGAAATTGACCAAGAGATAAAAGAAAAAGAGCTAAGGCAGGCTATGGAACAAATAAAAGAGATGAGAGAAAGTATGGAAGAGAGATGAAAGGTTGAGTTGCAGCAATTAGCAAACCAAGAGTCAAGTTGGCATCTACCAATTAAGAAGAAGATCTCATGGCCTATTCAAAAGATTATTCAGAGAAGAAGACAAGTGGGAACATTAAAACTAGATGTGAAAACAATAGAATCTTTGTTGATGAAGGAAGATGGTGAACAAACCAAGGAAGTTGAGGTGATGATGGTAGAAGAAGAAGAATGCATGGAGGTTGTAGCCATTCCAGAATTTGAAGGTACCAAGACAGCAAACTTGAAGAATGATTTGATTTTGGCGGGAAATGATATTGAGTTGGTGTCAAGAGTTGATTTGTTGAAGGTCAAGGATGAATTGATTTTCAAGGATCAAGGTTGGCTTCAAAGGTATGTTGAAATGGTGTTTTCTTCATTATTTTTCAAAGAGGATAATGGTTTTTCAGTTTTT